>VIAB01000397.1:133417-149118 GCA_009801035.1 Oophaga pumilio
GTTTACTGACATTATACACATATCATTAGACAGCGTGACATCAAGTGAATGGAGTCCGGGTTGGGGTTCGGGTACTGTTCTGGTGCTGGAATACAAACTTTTTTTAACTGTTCGGCCAAGCCCTCTGGACCCCATCTCTAGTGATCAGTATTAGCGATGAGCAAACGTGCTCGGATAACATCTTATCTGAGCATTCTCGAGTTCCCGCAGCTGCAGGATTTGCGACTGTTAGTCAGACACAACAAATGCGGGGATTGACCGTTTGTTAGGGAATCTCCACATGTGTTGTGTCTATCTAACAACCACAAATCATGCAGCTGCGGGGACATGAACATAATATACAAGCACGCTCAAGATACACTCGAGCATGCTCCGATAAGACGGTATCTGAACACGTTCCTTCATCACTAATCAGTATGTTTTTGTGGGTTTTTACTTCCCAACATCCAACCTCAGCCTTTTATCTCTTTATTGCCTGGCCTGGTTACTAATCTCTTTGATTAAATAGATACTAAGAAAAAAATTGCATTTTGCAACTTATTGGGATTCACGCATGAAAAGTGCATAGATAATAAAGCTGTTCTTTACCGCAGCCAAAATCTTTCCATTTCTTTTTATCTAACCCATGCTACCTCATGTTAGCTGTATTCCTATTGGCCGCAATAAACTACAACTTCTACTGTCCGCTCTTGCTTTCATACGTGGCTCTAAAACATTTTCAGGATCACTGAAGACTTTATTTCCACCTTTTGTGAGCAGAATTTTTTTTCGTAGCTGCACCTTTTACTGTTCTAACCTGTTTTACCTGTATGTGTGTCTTATATTAGCATGAGATGTAACTACACATATCATACTTCTCTCTTTGACAGGGTGGAGACCACAAAGAAAAGTGACGCTCTCCCAGAATCTCTCTCTTCTTATCTGTATGATGATGTCAACAGGTAATCTATGCCAAACTTGGAAAATCTATGCCCGGTATCAGGACTTTAGGTGATGTCGCACCTATAGGTTCAATGATCCTGATCAGAGATAAGTGGAGAAATTCACCAGCTTAGTTCAGTTTGTCAGTTCATGGGAAAAATTCATCAGTCAACTCATCAAGTTGGTGAATCGAATCTTTAACCTGATTGCACCATGTCTCGTCCAATTGGATGATGCAGGAGGAGATCAGGATCGGGTGATTCTCCAGGCAGATAAATCGGTGACAGATGAGATTGGAAGCCAATTGTTCCACTATTTTAAGCCAAAATTGAGAGAGTCAGGAGAAATAGCTATTTTGTCATGATCCATTTTTGGATCTGTGGCAGATCTGGCTTTTCTTATTAAAACTTTTTTTCTTTCAGGCCTTCGGGGGTTAATGTCTGTTTTTCCCCCGGTGGCCTGCTGGTGTAATAGCATTACTGCAGTGTTGCTGGGTCGGTTGATGTAGGTGGTGACCACACCCACCATCCTTTATAGAGTCACCTGATGCATCAGCTGACTATTGGTGATACAGGTCCTTCTGGATACCAACCAAGCTGGAGAAGGAGCTTGCTGAGTGCAGTGGTGCTTCAGCTGAATACCTTGATCTGGTAACTTTATCCTGCTGTGTGAAGTTTTACAGCAGAAAGCTAAGTGTGGTGTTTTTGTTGCCTTTACCCTTTGTTGTTTGTTCCTTCCCTTTGTGTTTCATTAGTGCAGTGGTGTGACTAGTGCTCTCACAAGCCTGCTCCCTATCTAGGGATTAGTGCAGGGCTTGTGAGGGTTTAAGGTATCTTGCTCAGCGACGGGGTGAAAGAACCCGTATAGGGATGATAGGGAGATCAGGGCACAGACTGAGGTGAGTGCAAGAGGTGTCCATTTCCCTCTTTCCCTATCGCAGGGCCCATCATTGTTAAAGTTTCCCCGGTGTTCCCTTGTTTGTTTTTCCGTCTGGTGACCGACCAACCGTCAGGTCGCGTCACATCAGGACAGTCACTTCGTGACATGTTTGGCCAACAGTTATCTAAGATCCTGTATTCTAATTGACGTCTTCTGTGTAGTTGAAGACCATTCTTTTCCTCTCTTCTTACTTATCTGTCTGGGAAAATGGATGAAAAATAAGGGATGGAGTATATCTTAGAACTTGGGACAGTTGGAGGCATGAGTTAGTTTGACCTAAGAGTGGTAATAAGACTGAATTCTTTGAAGAATTCTATACATTTACTTACTGTAGACGTCAAAGTTTTAATAAATTGTCTTAAAGTGGTAAATACATTATCCAAGCTTCACCTGAACCTAACAGTTTTGGAGGGACTGAACGATCATCTAATGTACAGTATATGTGTCACAACTTTCCTATTATTGCAGATGGTAAAAATGAAAGAGCGATGAGGCTTCTTAAATTTCACCATGCCCAATCCCTTTATAATCATTGAAGATAAGCTGCCGCCATAAGTGTTTGACCGCGGCTTACGCTCCTCTTATTATTAAGAGCACATGGACACTTGGCTGCAGAAAAACATCATACTTAGTGTTAGGCTGTGAAACCTTGAAGCTGTAATGTATATATGTATAGAAAATCAGGAGCAGCACCAGGGTAAGGTGGGTGCTGAGCCTCCCTGGCAAAGACCAAACCATCCAGATAAGAAATTACTAGCACACCTAGCAATATGGCAAAAAACAGTGGTTTATTAGCCCATAGTGGTAACGTTTCAGTTGTGAGATATGAACATTTCTCTAGCAGTGATAGGATAAAAATGCCAAATATTTAAAGGCAAAGTGATTAGGAAGGTTATTATACAATGTTATACAAAATACATAAAAATACTGTCACGACACAGCTGTTGGGTGACCCGGGACCAGGAGCTCCTTCCTTGTCTCTAGCAGTAGTGGGCGCCCTAGCTCGCCCTATTACCCAGGATACCTCTGAAGGTGAAGATGACGGTGCCTCCATCCTTGCCTTATCTCCTGAGTCAGCATTCCGTCTGTTCTCTTCCCACACCCAGGGAAAGGGCATGCTACTGTGCACCATCATACACCAACCTGACAAACAAGGCAACGCAAACAAGGGTTAACTGAAAACTCCAGGCATACAGAATATTCACTCACATATAATAGAGGAATGCACTGGGGAGCGGAGGAAGGGGAATAAACCAAAATAGAGAAGGATAGGGAATTACCACACTTTCAAACCAAGCAACAGTCACAGATAACTCCTCCAAATTTCCTCATATGAAAACCTCTCCATCTGGAAGCCATGCAGCAAATGCTAGCTCTGACAAAGATTTGTATCAGAGCCCAGATAATAAAAGGGACAGGAGTGGCTAACTGAGCTCAGCTGCGAGCACAGAGATTTTCAACATGGCCGATTAACCACTGTTCTGCCAGAAGGAATAAAAACCATTAAAATGAAGGAGAAGTGTTTCTTCTCAGTACCGAAGTAGGAGCAATCAGATACTGCGGTTTTCTGGCTCCACACTGCCACAGTAACCCCATGACAAATACATATACAAGGTGAATATACAATATACAGATGTATGACTATGTGCATATGCATTAAGAATGCCAGTAAGTGAAGGTATTGTAGTATCACAGTGTACAGAAAAAGTGCAGCAGTGCTTAATTATGCAGGTAAATACTAGATGAAAAACAAATCACAATAATTAAATATATATATATATATTTGTGTTTTGCATTTTCAGGTTTGAGAAAAGCAGGAAATTGAATCAGCCTGCACAGACACCATCACAGACAGTAACTACTAGGTGGGTTCCATAGTTTAATCACCTCGACGATCCGATCATCTACAACAATCCCCCTCACCGGCATTATTTGTTCTTCGCAGGGTGACAGAGCGTTCAGAGAGCCCAAAACTGACCTCATGGAGCACCAACACGGAGAGCATAATTTCAGCTGTCAAACCCGAGCCTGGGAAGATCACAATAAGAGAAAGTGGACCCCCTACTAATACTGTGACTACAGGGAAGGAAAGGTGGGTCGCAGATTTATCTCTTTATTTTGGATACTTTTATTGAAAAATTAATCATTGGAGTCTATTCAGAAAGCAAAGGGTGAAGTATACACAAAGAAGTGAGGAAGCCCACAGCAGGATGGGTGCAAGCTGCAGATTATGTGACAATAAACTCACTTTGGCTGCAACACTTGTCGCGTGACCAAAGAACATTAGGTGTTGCGCCTACATCACAGGGCGATACAAGTGAGGCTACTGTGACAAGAAAGTCACAAGAAGTCCAATGTGTGTCAGATTTTTTGCAACTTGCTTGTTGTAATATCCTTGGGGTCACAATTCGACCCCATTAAGTTGTATTACGCTGCAGTGTAGTAGTGATACCTAGTGAACTCTGCTCACGTGACTGGTGTTGGGACCAAAGTTGCGTTGTAGCCCCCCGCCTAATAGACAGGAGTGAAAAGTTGGACAGAAAAAGTGTAACTAAGTTTGAAACTTAAACGCAAATGAATATTTCTAATTTCTAATTATTTCAGCAATGCAAACTGGATATCTGCAGCACATACACAGCAGGAATTTGAGGGTCAGCTTTGGATTTGTGCAGCAGTAAATACACATCAAAGACGTCCTTATATGTCGGTTGAGTTATCCATAAAATCAGAAGTGTTTTTTAGCTAAGCACCAGCAATATTTGTTTTAAGCTGGGCTCACTGTTTTCTGAACAGCAATGTGCAATGGGTTTTAGAAATGAGCTAATCTTTTGAAAATTGAATTTACCAAATTTTTCCCTGAAATTTCCATTTGCATTGAATTGATTTGCCACAAATTAAAAGTACTGCCAAGCCTCCAATTGCCCTGAAAAAATGTGTCTAACACTCTGAGGTCTCCTAGGATTGTACTCAAAAGCTTTCAAATTCTTTAATGCAAACACAGCTTTAGTAATGTCAAAGTGACTTCAAGATATGGTATATGACTATTGGTAAATGGATGATAACTGGTGGTAACCTCTGCACTGATAGACTTTTTATGTTTTTTTTTAATTAAAAAGTTCCAAAATTTAACCCATTTTGAGAGCAGATGCCTGTTCTGGAAGCATTTGTACACATGCAGTGTATAACATGCAGTGTATACTGAAGTAGCCATGGCTTTTTGACCTACGGTGATCCAAAAATTGCCCTTTATAGGGAGTGGAAACAAATTTGACATTTGCAATTAGTTTGGCTTTTCTCAGGCATTAAAAAACTGGACTATATGCCAGAAAAAAGAGTTGTCATTAATGGAATTTAAAGTCCACAATGTAAAAAATTACCTGTTACAGTAGGGGAAGATGAGGACTGCAAAACACTGACTCAACTGACGGTGTCACTGTCAGAGGTAATATAATCCTTTTGTGAATGAGACAACTGATGTGTCATATATTCCATCACTTCTTCGTCTTTAATAAGCTTTTTGAAGACAAAAGAGGCTAATTGTTACCTGCTTTTGGTAGTATTACTGGCCAGAAGACTGGTGCTAGTAGCCACAAGCCATGATATGGTTTTTTTTCTTTTAGATTGCCCTACTAGCATACATTATATACTACACTATAATTAACTTTTGTCACTGTTTTGAACTGCTACTCCCTCCTTACCGACAAGGACCGTCCAAAAAAAATACTCACTACGGGGCACACCCAAAAAACAGCAGCAATAGGCCACAGCATTGGTACGGATGTATGTCAAATTTCACTAATAAAAGTGGTGCGCAAATATTCAGTAGTTGGTGACACACACACTTTGTAGCTCACAGAGTTAAATGCACATATTTTTTTACTTCTCTTTTATATTTTTTTAAACAATTCCCACTTACAAAAAAAACACCAACCAAGAAATGCTAATCATTTGCCCAAACAACAGATGTCATAAAAGCTACTGTAGGTGTAATGTAGAGGTGTCTTAATACTTTTGTCCATATAGTGTATATCAAATTGTTCTCTTTGGCAGAGTGGAGACCACAAAGAAGAGCGACGCTCTCCCAGACGCCCTGTCTTCATTTCTGTATGATGACGTCAACAGGTAATCTATACAAATAATGGAAAATTTATGCCTGATATCAGGACTTTAGGGACTGACATAACCATGGGATCAATGATCCTGATGAGACGTATGTGAAGCAACTCACCAGCTTAGTTTAGTTTGTCAATTAGTCTTCATAAATGACCGGAGATGGAGAAATTCATTAGCCAATTAATCTCAAGTTGGTGAATCGAATCTTCAAATTGATTGCACCATCTTTAGTCCAATGAGAGCATTCAAGATCTGGCGATTCTACAGGCAGATAAGTCATTGACAGATGAGTTTGGGAGCAGATTATCGGGATTTGGCCAAGAGTTATCGAAGGTCATTTATTCTCCCTGAAGTCTTCTTTGTGGTTGAAGGCCATTCTTTTACTCTGTTCTTTCTTATCTGCCTGGAAATATGGCTGAAAAATGAGTGTCGGGATATATCTTACAACATTGTTTCTACTCATTGATTCAAAAGATTATAAAAAGAAAAAAAAAGCATAAGGAGATCAGATTGAGTGCATTGAAGAATTATATACATTTACATACACTCTAATTTTACTTTGTTCAATAAATTATCGAAAGTTGGCAAACACATCATCCAAGCATCATCGGAACCGGATTTGGAAAAAGAGGGTGGCCATCTAGGACTTATTCGTCTTGACTTTCCCATTACTACATATGTTGGTGTTAAAAAGGAAAGATTGATGGGACATCTTGAATTTCATAATCGTAGGAAATAATCTTCCGCCAGTAGTGCCTGACAGTAGCTTACTGCCCTCTCCCCAATGAGAATACATACACACTTGATTGTAGCAAAACTGCATGTATATGGATGGATCCAGAGGAATAACCTAAGCCCATCTTGAAGCAATCAACTGTTACTTCTGTCATCAGCTTGTGAGATGTATAGTAGTGAGAAAACATTGCAATCTCTGTGGAATTCATCTTTTATTTTTAGGGAACACGTCTTCTCTTTGAAGAGGGTATGGAATTTTTCCTCTCCATATTTTTGTGGTCCATTTATAAATTTTAGCATCTCGCAACTTTGACTTTTCTTCTGATGAGTAAATCATAGTGAATTGTTCCATGGTTGGCAGTAGAGAAGAGAAATTTGATTGGCGCTGTTCTCCTTTGGCGTCCAGACCGGTCCTCTGTGGCAGACGGTCTCCACTTTTGTATGCCTTCCATGCTCGGCATCCACTGCACTTCTTTTGACGAGACCTCGCTCATTTTCATGACATTATGCTGCTTAGCAAGCATAAGATGCACCCAGGATACCATGTTGAGGATTTTGGCTACCAAGGAGGACCAGACTGGATATTCGACACAGGCGGCATGAATCAGATTGCTAATTTCTAGGTGGCAACTTTACAACCACAAATATTGCCCCAATATTGAGTGTCCCCATGTCACTCAATGTCAGCCACATAGTTGTGCCAGCCATATTTATCAGCACTGATGGTTCCTTTGTGTTTCTGTTACCGCACGTTCTGTAGTGACGTCACCAAAGTGCAGCATCTCCAGTACATACTGTACTTACTGTTGGGATAGGCAACTTTGAAGTTGTAATATATATTTGTATTTTGCGTCTTCAGGTTTGAGAAAAGCAGGAAATCAAATCAGCCACCATCACAGACTATAACTACCAGGTTGGTTCCATAGTTTAATCTCCTACACCATCCGATCACCGGCAACAATCCATCTTACCCGCATTATTTGTTCTCCGCAGGGTGACGGAACGTTCAGAGAGCCCAAAACTGACCTCATGGAGCACCAACACGGAGAGCACACCTTCCACAGTGAAGCCCGAGCCGGGGAAGATCACAGTCTTCCGTGATGAAAGGTATTTTTGGGGGGATGGAGATAGAGTTGGGGATGTTTTTGGGAAACTTTTTAGTTATGGCATCACATATGGTTGACCATGCTCAACAAATTTACATCCACATCAGACAACATTGGCCAAAGGACACCACAGGCAAAGCCTGGGAATATTCTCACCATCCATTACCATCAGTCCGACATTTCTCCATTACTCAAATGACTGTCACATGGAGATCATAATCTTGATCTGAACTCCCTTGGCTACTTAACTAACCCCTGGGACCCCCATCAATCCTCTACATGGAGGGGTATCCTGTGTGTGCTGCACAGTAGTGAACATGCCTGACCATTTCTTTGGGACTCATGAAGATAGCCATTCCATCAGTCCCATAAAAGTGAATGGAACAATGGTCTCACATTCACACTATTGCTCTAGACTTGAAGAATTACATGTCACCAATAGTAGTGAATGGGCAGTCCGTGATACAAGACGGAAACCCATTCACTATAATTGGAAACTTGTAATTCTTCATTTCTCCTGTGATGGCGCTGCAAAGGAATGAAACATTTGCTGTTAGACTCTCCCAGTCCATCGCTGGAGTTTATGCAGTAGGATGCCCTTTGGTTAGTTGCTGAATTACCCAAAGCATAAAAAACAACCATTAATTATTGCACAAAATCACTAATGTATGAGCGCTAGCGGCAATCATGTAAAAATTGAAAATATAACATATGTAAGACTTTTTTTTGTTTTTACAGTGAATCCAGTGATCCTTACATCCCGAGACTAACCAATATGCAGTCAGGACCTGGGAAGATCACAGTCCTCCGAGAGGAAGGGTAAGGTCAATGATAGGCATATGTCAGTGCTCGGGGGCGGTCATGTCATTGGTGCATCCTGTGCAGCAACACAGGGGCCCAAGAGGTAAGGGGGCCCCTATAAAGTCAATGCAGTGGGAATTGTGCATTATGATCAACTATTGGACTACAAAGGGTCCAGATATTGTTCTTGCACGGGAGCCCTCTTGTGTTTGTCTTCTCGGGTGTCACTCTTACCTATGGCACTAGTCACTTAAAGGGGTTGTCCATTTTGAAAGCCTATATTCATATACCCTTTAAGTGAATTCTGAGTTAATAATGGGGGGTCCTCTGAGCAGGATACTCATTTCTTGGTCACAATAAGGGTAATTACAAAGAGTGTCTCTCACTCTAGAGGACTGGTCCTGTCCTACAGTACACAGGCTGCCCACTGATTAGAATGGACACTGTGTAATATTCTCCAATTTTACATAAAAATGTAATAATTTTGGCGGAACCCTCGTGTAATTACTTGTTGCCCCCTATGCAGACCTCTGCCTCTGTGCTACTGATTGACAGTACCATTTTCTTCACCTTTGCCCATTATACATTGTGAGACACTCCCACCTGCTCTCAGATTGGTCAGGTGAACAGCATTAGCCAATCCGAGAACTGGGGGGGCGTGTCTCAGACTACAGCTGAAACGTAGTCTAAAAAGTGCTGTACACACATTGGAAAAAGAATATCGGCTTAGTAATTAGCATATTAGCGGTATAAAAAAGTGACATGGTCACTTTACCAAACATCTCTTGGATGATATTACAGTTTTATGACAAACCAGAGGGTCACTTTAATTATTTTGGACAATGTAACACTTCCAGGTTTCCCACAGCTTAGAGCTGATTGCAGGGAATTTAAAAAAAGGGGGTATAATTTGCAATACGCTTTGTCAAGAGACCCTCAAGATAAGTCTGAACTGAAGAATCCCTATAAATGAGCTGCAATACCAGACACAGCCACGTGACGTGAGCGGCACTATTTCTACAAAAATGAACACATGTCATATAACCATTTTATCTACACAGGTAGAGTGTACGGTGGGTTTACAGGGTGGTACATCTGGAATACAGGCAGTTAACATTGAGATCTGTCTGAACGAGACCTTATGATGAGTTTACCGATATCTTCTCTTTTTGCAGTTATGACACCAACAGAGAAACACCGAAGTCCCCAGTGCAAAACCGCAGTACTAGAGTCACAGAAAAGTAAGTAAAGCTCAGATATGCAGCAGACAGGGGCGTCCTGCAGGGGTGCGGAGGTGGCTGTCACACCCGGCCCCTGGTACTGGAGGGGGTCCTAAGGCTCTTCTGCTATTAAGGTGGAGCTGTAATATAAGTGGCTCATAGTAAGTGAGGACGGTATTATTGGATCTAGGTAAAGCGTCAACCTGGTTTCAGCAATATAATGTTCAGCATTTGAGACAGAAAAGTTTCAGATTGTGGTTCATTTTACCTGGGAGGGGACATGTTCAAGAACTTTAACCTTTGGGCAGAAATTGAGTAGAAAAAAAGAATAATTCTTCTAATAATTGACACAGTCACAAAAATCTCAAAAACAACATACACATGTGAGGTGAATGACTCAAGTAGTAGGAAATGATAAATAATAAGGTATATTCCTATTACTACCACTACGTGTGTAGCATGGATGTAACAAGGGGCATATCGGCAAAATGATTCATCATGAACGAAGAAAAGAACGAATTTAATTTAATTTAAATTTAAAACCCAATAAAGTGAAAAAAGGGTTTATTTTATTTTATTATTAAATGCAATAAAAATAGTGGTGGATACAATTGCACAAGGGACTAAAAAGTACACAAAACACAAAGGACGGATTAAAATGAAAGGATAATGGAGGTAGTCCAGATCAGTCCAAAGGCAGATCAGTCCGAACGCAGATGCCAAAACGCGCGTCGGGGTGGACGCATTCTTGGAACTAATCTGGACCCCCTCTTTTCTTTTCCATCCTTTCACCGGTAATATATTATGTGATATTCTGGCAGCATTTTCTCACCTTATGGTTACATACCTATCTGGCATTGCCTGTATTGCCACTATGGTATTGAATTGATAATTACATGCACATGCACTTCACTTATTCAATCAATTGATTTTTACATCATTCTCTACCTCATATTATATACATCATTCTTATTTTCATTGCTTTTGTGGGTCCACTTTTTTTATATTATTATTGAATTTTTTTATTTACTAGCAGCACCATATATATTCATTCACTGTATAGCCCATCTTTGTACATCATATTGTCATATTGTCTTTTTCTGTTAGCACTACCTCCATCACCCTTTCATTTCAACCCGTCCCTTGTGTTTTGCATCCTTTTTAATCCCCTGTGTAATTGTATCCACCACTATTTTTATTGCATTTTATAATAAAATAAAATATACCTTTTTTCACTTTATTGGGTTTTAAATTCGTTTTTTTCTTTGTTTGTAATAAT
Source organism: Oophaga pumilio (assembly GCA_009801035.1). NCBI lineage: Eukaryota > Metazoa > Chordata > Amphibia > Anura > Dendrobatidae > Oophaga > Oophaga pumilio. The sequence goes on from VIAB01000397.1 coordinate 144,532, forward strand.
TGACACATAACAGAACCCAGACAGATGCTATAATAATAAGCGCGACCCCTCTGCGCCCATCTACATCAGTTATGCAGTTCATCTGTTTTGGACATAAATAGCGTTTGACTTATTCTTAGAATGGGACAGACAAGTGGAATTCCCCAATCCAGGTGTGAACTCAGCCCTAACCCTACTCACCACCACATTTGTTCTGAATCTAGATGGTAATAAATATTAGCATTTTACTATTATCTCAGTAATATATAACATATAGTAAAGTATAGCACAATATCTAGCGATCATGAATGAATGTCATTTCACATTACTGTGTTTTTAAGCAGCAAAGATGTACCAGGTGCCATAAAACTAATATCTTCATCACTGTCCACAAGTGTCACAGAGAGTCCACAGCCCAGAACACAGACTGGACCAGGGAAGATCACGCTCATCAGAGACCAAGGGTGAGACACAAGATAGCAGTATATACTGTATGCAGCTGGACTTCTAGAGAAACTTAATGGATTCTTCTGTCCTTCCTTTTTTCTCAATCTTTTCTCTCAGTTTTTTCTTTCTTTCTGTATCTGTTTTCTTTCTTTCTCTCTCTTTTCTCTCAGTTTTTTTTCTTTCTTTTATCTCAGTATTTTTTCTGTTTTTCTATCTTCTTTCTCTTCTTTCTTTCTCTTTCTTTCTTTTTTTCTCAGTCTCTTTTCTCTCAGTTTTTCTATATTTTCTTTCTTTTTCTCTCTTCTCTGTTTTTCTTTTTTTCTCCCTCCTTTCTTTGTTCCTCCTTTCTTTCTCTTACTTTCTTTCTCTTACTTTCTTTCTCGTTCTTTTTCTCAGTCTCCGATGTCTCAGTTTTTCTTTCTTCTTTCTTTTTTTCAGTCTCTTTTCTCTCAGTTTTTCTATCTTTTCTTTTTTCTCTCTGTCTTTTCTCCATTTTTTAATTATTTCTTTCTCTTCTTTCTTTCTCTTCCTTCTTTCTTTCTATTTATTTTTCTTTTTTCTTTCTTTCTCTTTGTTTCTTTCCTTCGTTTCCTTCTTTCTTTCTGTCTGTCTTTCTTTTTTTCCTTGTTACTTTCTTTCTTTCTCTCTTTCTTTCTTTGTTTCTTTCTTTCTCTCTTTCTGTCTTTTTTCCTTCCTTTCTCACAATGTCTCCTCCTACTGTACAGTGATGAAGATAACAACAGAGCAACCAGCAGATCGACTGAGATAACCACCACAACTACATCACGTGCCAAAATCACCATAGAGACTATAGAGAGGTGAGAGACTACAGATCCCAGCACATCACAGGTCTCCTGGTGGTGGGAAATGACATAAGGTGATACATTAGTGAATCATATGCCAAAAATGTGCAGAAACATCTTGTAAGACTAGAGAAGCTTTTGGGGATCGTCCTAATTTGCTCTGCTCAGTCTTCAGCTTCTGGTCTTGTATAATATTCCTAATGTTAGCGCCAGATTATAGGGTTTCTGGATAAATAAATGTTGCTTCATAGAAATGGCACTGTATTTTAGTCCTAATTAGTGAGAATCTATGTAATAAATAATTATTTTGCTATATTTTCAGCATATCTCCCAAACCTGCACCCAGAATGGAAACAAAACCAAAAGAAGCGGCAGCAGCTTCAAGAAGGTCAGGTTCTTCATCTCACTGTAAATTATCTAACTAGAGGGAGCCTCTCAGCATGTCTTTATATTGGGAAGTAGTGGCATGGCTGTGAAGTCGCTTGTCCACCAATAAAAATGGTACCTTTACTGTGGAGATCCGATGTGCCAATCATAAGAAATCTAGGATAGAAGTTATATGCAAATCAGGCTGGAAGTGCACTTGGCCAGTTTCTTCCAAGTACAATGACACGCCCCCAGAGCACTTCCTGCCTGATTTGCATATGACTTATATCCTAGTTTTCTCAGGACTGGCACATCGGATCTTCACAAAAAAGGTATCGTTTTTATTGGAAGACAAACACCTATACAGCCATACCATTACCTCCATGTACAATAACGTGTTGACAGGACTAAAACAAGAATATATTATTTATCAGTATAACCAAAGGAAGATTTTATTTGAACCTTTAACCGAGTGTAAATCTTTGTTGTTTGCTGCAGTAATAAGGCCGAGCCATAAAGTTTAGATAGCTTGTATGGCCGATATTTAGTCCTACAACTCCTCCATATGTATGCACACTCCTCTTGGGGGGCATGCATGTGTTCTTAATAGAGAGAGGGGAGTATGTTGCTACCAGACCCCTTTAACACCAGTTTACCTCTTTTAAAACTAAGAGTGCTTTCACATTGCATTTCGGTACGGTTCAATGGCCCCATTGAGGATTACATCTTGACCCCTCGCAATACAGGATTTGAACTTATGCGCTGATGGGGACATAGACTATAATGGCGCCGGCAGAGCGAACGTGCAGCCTGTCGTGCATCATTTTCGGGAGTGTACGCCTACAGGAGTCGGTCACTCAGATACAGTCTGCTACGTCTGAGTGTCCGACTCCAGAATGATGCGCGACAGGCTGCACGTTCGCTCTGCAGGCACCATTATAGTCTATGGCCCCGTTGGCGCATTTGTTTGAACCCCGTTTTTCGGGTGGTTCAGAGGTAAGCCTTGACGGGGCCACCAAACAGGTGCCGGAATGCAATTTGAAAGCACCCTAAAAGGTTTGGACATGTTGAAATCCAAGATGCCTTATCTTTCTTCCCCCCACCTCCAACCTACCATGGAGGAAGGGTCAAACCAGCACTATATACAAATTGGTCAGCAGCATCACCAAATTTGCAGCTTCAGTCAAAATTCATGCAGGAGAGGGTGCAGTATGGCATTATGTCTGATCTCCATGTATATTTTCATATTGTAGTGATAACCAGCAGGATCTGATCTCTTGGTCTGATCTGGATAAAAGTACAAGCACCAGGTAGGTTCTAATGTAAATAGTTATATTGAGGGATATTATGTCCCGCCAGAGAATTTATTCCTCTACGCTCTACCTAGTGGAAACTAATACCCGCTCCCTCCTAATCCTAATCCATGACCACTTACTCAAATTCCTACTTGTGCTATAGCAATAGCTACTTTTTCCATTCATACTTTTCACTATCTTCTAGTTCCACTAGATGGCAGTAGTGAGGTGTCACATTTCCCTGTAGTCACTGTGAGAGATCAGTACCGAGGACTTTCTTGAGCAAGTCGGGTGCACGTGTAATAGTCAGCCACGAATCTCACCATTATGCAAATTCCGTTCTACGTTTCCAAGAAACTTAGTTTCATAACTTCTCCTCCCAGGTTGTTCTTCTCTTTACTATTTTGTCATGAAAAGTAAAAAAAACAAAAAACGCTTGGACGACCGATATTATTGACCCGTTTGTGAAGGTTTAGATACATTTTGCAGTCATTTATTTAGGATGTGTAAAAGGCACAATACTCTTATACTCAATACACAATACATTTCCTGTATAGAATATCTCAAATAACCCCAGATGAAGGAACGTTTTGCTGGCACTATTGACACTACCAATTAACACATGACCACTGCTACCAGTCAGTGGTCGTTGATTGTTTGCAGTGGTGTCATTCCATCCGGGCCGGAAGAGACTGTCTTTAGCTGGGACAAGAAAGTTACCGCTGCAGCCTGTCAGTGGTCACTCATTGGCTACAGTGGCCACATGACTTCCCTCATTAGAAAAATACGCGAGGAGACTGAACGTGTGAATAATGTGCAATAATGAACTCACGGCACATTTGGAAATCCACACCGTGAACAGAAAAGCTGCAGATTGGATCTATTGAATTAAAAATGGACTAAATCCGGACCTAGCCAATCTGCAGCAGAAATCAAAGGTTCCCCTTCATCATTTCTTTTTTTTATCTTTTTTTTTGTCTTGTGCCCCAAAAATCTGATGTATTTTCCTACAAAACAGCGTGCAAGGTTTGTAAACTTTGCACAAAATCAAAAACTGTTTTTTAACTTAAATTGAACTTTTTTATGACTTTTTAGGGCAAAAAGTTGCATTTTCGGCTAAAATGTTACAAAATTTGCACAAAAAAAACCTTCCAGTCAAACAGTTAATAATATCACTCCAGATCAGAAACTAAACTACTTTTGCTCAAAAATAAAAATAAACAGATGAATAAAAATAAACTTTAAAAAATACACAAATTAAAAGAAAGAATTAGGGTAAGTTCACACTAGGCGTTTTTCCAGCATTTTTTTTTCTGCAGCAAAACCTGATATCTTGCAGTAAAGAAGCTGCAGAAAAAAAGCATGTTTTCCTTGGTTCTTCTTGAGCTTTTTGCTGTGGTTTTGGCATGCTAGATTTGTCTCTTGTGCATGCTGATAAAGTTTAGTGTTGAAATAAAAGTTCTATTCCATAGAATCAGGTTTTGGCACAAAAACACAGCTAAGCCTGATTCCTGCGGGGTTTTTTTGCATTTTTTCACAACCCCATTCAATTCAATGGGTGAAAAATGCTAAAAGAAGCTACATGCTCCATTGTGCAAAAAAAAAACTTGTAAAGCATAAAATACTGATGACAAAAAAAAACAAGGTGTGTGCATGACATGGACGCCGCTGGACTGAGGCCAGTAAAGGAAAAGCTT
>VIAB01000397.1:154096-172626 GCA_009801035.1 Oophaga pumilio
TTTTTATTAATGATCAGTATTGTAGTACTCAGTCACTATGTGGTCATGGTGTGGCAGTATTTGTTACCTGTATGTGGTATTATTCGGTCACTTTGTGATGATAATACATGGTTTGGCCATGGTGTGGCGGTATTTGTGCCTTTTATATGGTTGTATTCAGTCACTATGTGGTGGTAATATGGAGTCTCGTCATGGTGTGGTGGTATTTGTTCCCTGTATGTGGTATTATTCTGTCACCATGTGGTGGTAATATGTGGTCTGGTCTCGGTGTGACAGTATTTGTTCCTAGTATGTGGCATTATTTTTCCTTTTTGAAATATGTATGTGACACATTCCCTTAAATAAAAATATATATAAAAAGTGTATTGGATATTTTAACAAATGTTTAACAGGTTGGAATAGAGTAGGGCCCAGCCAAAAGAGTCTACCTTGTCATGGTGACGGCTTAAAAAATCTTTTGGCCAAAATAAAAGCTGTGGGCTATGTATGCGATCTGCTGTACGATGGGAACTGTTAGTATGTGATTGGGTAGGATAGGGTACAGAGGTGGAGTTTTTCCAAGAGTGGACGGTGGAACTGTGAAAGGTTCGAGGGGTGGAGGCGGAGCTGTGGTGGAGCCTGGGCGGAGTCTCATGGGGGCCTGAAAATTTTGCCAGTATAGGGCCCTGAAATTCCCGGTGGCCGCCCTGCATATCACCCATAACTGCGACCATCAAGACTGAGCTGGCCAATTATTATGTCTATGATCAATATGGTTTACACAGTCATATTTCACATTATAAAGCCCAATCATACGAGGTTTGACTCGCTGTCATCCATCTAAATGTCTCTATGTCATCTAATGCCAAGAGCTGTGCTATTCATGTCATAATAATTAGCATAAAATGTTCATTAGTTGGACATCAGTCGAAAGGAACAAACATGGTTCTCATGGTTTTTACTTATATGTATTGGGCCCCAATAATTGGGGCCTTTAGGACATCTTCAATATCCCCAGCACCAGGAATAAAAAATTAAAGTCTTCCTTCTTCTGCACAAATCAATTTCCTCTTTTTGGGAAGGCTCCCTGGTTGCATAATATATTTACTCAGCTTTATTCTGCAATCACCAAAGATGCAATCAAAACTGATACAGCTCATTACACAATGGCGCATTATGTAAAGTGTCTTTATGGCTGTTTACTTTCCTGTGGTTTTCTTCTTATGTGGTCGGTAGTTTCTTTCTCATGACCATAAATATTCATTAAAGTCAGTACAATATGGGAAAACATTGCCAACATCAACACACTGAACAATGATATTATTCCCTGTGGTCTCCTTGACGTGAAATCAAAGACTTCAAAAACAAAGGTGACAGCTAGGTCTGAAATACTGCGTTGAGCAATGAATGGAAGTATTAGAAGGGACTGGTCTTCTCACCAAGGATCTTGGTAGAAGATGTTTAAAAACTTGTAAATAATCAAGTTAGGTTCTTGACAAAAATTGTCCTACTAGAAAATCAGCCTCCTTGGACTATGTTACTAATGGATTCCACTTCGAAAATCTGACATGTGACGTAGAAATTGTACTGGTTCATGCCGACCTTCACATCTGAAAACTAGATGGATTTCCTCTTTCTAACTTTTAATGACTTTGGGATGCCCAGGACAAGACTCAAGTACAAAAAACAAGGAACCAATGAGAGTTACAGTTGTGCTCAAAAGTTTACATACCCCGGCAGAATTTTTCCTTTCTTGGCCTTTTTTCAGAGAATATGAATGATAACATGTTTTGGGTTGTCATTATGATTTAAATAGAGAAAACACAGTAGTTTGGCTTCACCCAACCACTAACCATGAGTAGAGAAAAAGTTTTGGTGTTATCATTCATATTCTCTGAAAAAAGGTCAAGAAAGCAAAAATTCTGCCGGAGTATGTAAACTTTTGAGCACAACTGTAGATTATCCAATCTATGGACACTATATGACCCGGTTCATCAAAGCTTTTACCCCAGTCAGGGTGTACATAAAAATCATGGGACCCCATAGTAGAAGTTCTAATTGACACCCCACCATTAATATTCGGTGAGGTCACAGAAAAGCATTTCTCACAACTTTACAGCCTTTACAAAGTAATTTTCCTCCTAATGAAACCCTAGATTCACCTTTCATTGCACCCATAAAGTATGATGCTAACAAAAGTGCCCCACAAATGCTGTTGGATACCCCCACAGTGAATTTGTCCACATGCACAGTATGATGACCCCACTTCAACTCCACCGTCAAAGTATGATGACCCCAACCCAACATACTGTGATCTATATACAGCCCTCCATGCAGTACAATGGCCCCCACACCTCTCCACACTGTATAATGGCCCACATTAGCCCTCCAAACAGTATAATGGCTCCCACATAACCCTCCAGATATTATAACGGTTCCCACATAGCCCTCCAAATATTATCATGGTGTCCACATAGCCCTCCAAATGTTAAAATGAGCCCCTGCATAGCCTTCCATATGGTATAATGGGCCTCACATAGCCCTCCAAATATTTTAATAGCCCCCACATAGCCTTCCATATAGTATAATGGGCCTCATATTGCCTTCCATATAGTATACTTCACTTCACATAGTCCTCCATATAGTATAATGCACCCTATAGTCCTCCATATAGTATAACGCACCCCCCATAGTCTTCCGTATAATATAATGCACCTAATCGTCTTCCATAGAGTATAACGCAACCCCCATAGTCCTCCTGCAGTATATTGCACTCCCCATAGTCCTCCATATAGTATAATATACCCCTATAGACCACCATACAGTATTCTGGCCACCACAATGTATTCACTGATTAAAAAAAAATACAATACTTACCTCTTCTCATTCCCCCGCTGCTCCAGTTTCTGCAGAGAGTGATTTGAAGCACATCTCAGTGCAGCGGGCACCATGTAGTGACGTCACCACATCTGCTGCGCTGAGACGTCAGAAACCAAGGAAGAATGATGGAGGAGGGATCGTCAGCTGATTCTCCTACCTCCATCATTGCTTTCAACTGCATCAGCATCTAGGGCAGGGGGCCTCCCAATGAAGCAGAGTGTCCGGCTGCCATTGGTGATACGCCAGTGACGCCAGTATACATGACGAGCGTCGGCACTCGCTATGCCAGAAATATTACTCTAGCAAGGACTGCAATAGGATTTGTAGCCAGGAACACACAGAGGTGTATGCCACTCATGCTGATTCATGAAGAGGCATATAGCTCTTCATGAATCAGGCGACTCTAGCACATCTCCTCTTGATGATTAACGTGAATAACAACGGTCGTGTTGTATTAGGCCCTATAACTGTAATAGGGGCATGATACATCTTTCCTCAGTGGCCATTAGAATTTTCTCACCTTGTCTAACACACTAGTAAAACTTTGGACATGACACATTCCTCTGAAATGGAGGGTAATAAAAATTACATGAAAACATACTGAGAGTTTGGACATTGTACTCTCTGTGTGTAACCAATAAACACAAGTTAAATGGATTATTAAAAGTCTGTCTTAAATCTTGCATTCATAACATACTTACCTTTCCGTGCCCCTGCTTTAGTCTTCTTGGCAGTGCTGGCGGAAGAGTGTGCCCGCACATGCGCTTAGCCTAGTCAGATTGGTGAACAGTAACTCAGGCCAAAAAAGGTTGACCATTCAATCATAGCACCTGGTTAGCAGACCAATTCCAGTCCATTCAGTGGCCCTTTTAGGTCTTGTGTTTTGTACCCGATGCCAGCTACCTAATAACTAATAATAAAACCACTAGTGTTCTGACACGTTTTTAGGCCACTGTATTGCTGAAGGTACAAGACACCTGATGGAAGAGAGAAAACAGGCAGTTCAAAATCTCTCAATCTTTACCCAGGTCACACAAACAGCTACGCACCTTTTTGGGCTTAGTGTCCTATTGAGGCCTTGGATAAGATCTGCTTCCCAAATTATACAACCCCTTTATGACTGTCTGTCATCGGATTCCTTTGATCTCCATCAAGAAGATATTGTTTCTTGACTAGGATTAAGCCATGGATGTCCACTCTGGTTTGACGTCGGACTGTCTGACTGTTCTTTTGCCTAACTCCTCTAGACACTTCCCTGGATATCCCTGACTTCACTTCTTGGTTTTTTATCTGTCCCTGCTTGTTTAGTTTATCCCTTCAAGTTACTTCATCAGTCAGCGACTACTCCGTGGATGCAACCTGAGGACCTCTGTGCAAATTCCAGATGTCAAACATTGTAGCTGACATGAAGGCTTCCTGCAGAAGCATGTTTCGGGCTGAAGGTTTTATTGTGGCACCTCACCCAAAAGTATTTGCCAACTATGTGATCATGGGTTATTTTCCAAAACTGAGACTATCTTGTTCTACAGATCTCATGTCTATGGCCAACTCTTATCTAACTGATATACAGAATTTACGATGGCCGTACATATTATCAAATAATGAATGAAGAACAGCATACCAATCCAGGTGAAGATCAATTCATGTCTTTATTTTGCCAGATGCGACGTTTTCGACCTCCATAAGTCTTTTTCAACCATGCTTAAAAAAGACCTATGGAGGTCGAAACATCGCATCTGGCAAAATAAAGACATGAATTGATCTTCACCTGGATTGGTATGCTGTTCTTCATTCATTATTTGATATATTGTTGTCCCCCTGGATCCGGAGGACTAGAACGTGCATCCATAGACTGTTGTGCTGTCGGCCAAGTTTGATTATTCTTTGGGCCGTACATATTAGACAAATGTTATTCTAACCTGGTGGGATCTGCTAATTATCTAACATTTCTGATCTTGGCGGTCTCTCAAATTTACCAGACATCATGGTAAAAAAGGATCACACAATCATTGAAATCCAACATCCCTAATTTGTTTTTAAGAGCCCTAAGTTGTTGCCAGAGGTGTCTATTATCAACACAGTCCCCTTTTTCTCTTGTAAACATAATCAAGCATTAATGTTTTTGTAGGGGTCAGGAGTTAAGGTTTTTAGATGTCTTTTCAGCTTATAACCATCTTAGCCATCCTAAGATTTGTCTCCCCGTCTTTATATGGACAGAGTTTCTGCTTAGACCTGGCTTATGTTTGTCTCAATTTTTGCAATAACTTTCCCATGATGGATGCCCCCATGGTTGTCCTTTTCAGTTTTGACCATAACTTTTCTGGTCCTGTCCAAGGAGCCACGTGTTCTATCATTCATTGGGTTCTTAAAAGTTAGTGTCAACACCAAGGTTCAACAAGGTCCATCTATCTCTTTTATGAGTTCTGCTATTGGTCAATTTTCACATCTGTAAGGAACCATGGACAATGTCATGACTTGGACACCTCTGAGTCTTCAGAAATACTTTTGAGATTTATAATAATATCCCCTTTACTCATCTTCTCTTCCTTTCATAAATGGATATATTATAGAGTATAATTTACTCAAAGACAGCAGTCACATACTCCTGGACTTCTTGAATCACTGATCCTTTCCTGTCATTTTCCCTTGCGCTTATCCCTTAACTATATAAATTTGCAGTGACACAAAGCACAAATATGATTGCAATCTAACAATGCCTAATTCATGCCATTGCACGGGTTGTGGGAGTAGAAAAGCACCTTGGTCACACCCTAGGTACTGATATTTGACCCAAGGTGCATTGAAATAGTAAACTGGTTGAGTGAGAAGCGGTGGAGGTTACATTTGGCAGATTTAGACGGAGCAGTGAGGTTGGCTCAGCTGAAGAAGTGCAGTAAGTTTACAATCTAGGGGGTAAACTTTGGGTTGGAGGGGGTTTAAGGCTTAGGTTGGAGGTACACTGTTTGGGTTGTTCATATGGAACTGCAAATTCCACCTGGTTACTTTAGTTTTCTGAACATCTACAGTGAGCAAGGCAGAAGTTATAGTGATCGACAGAAGTGTTTGCATGAATTGTATAGCTGTGTAACGCTTAAAAGGCTTCTTTTAAGATTTATATAAATGAGCACTGAAATGTTATGATTGGGTCAATTGTTGTGAACCTTAGGATTAGTAGGGGGCTGGCAGCTATATTTATTTGGCCGCGGCTACAAGAATTCATATGCGTGATATCTACTGTACATTGTTCTACATTTACATGCAATGTCTACATGCATGGAAATAACATCAGCCTATAACTAAGTCCTCCAAGAAAATCATTCAGGGATTTAGGTTGCGTTCAGTAATCCCATTAAAGAATACTACAGTTATCCAGAAACGACTGATATCAGGAAATAATGTTTTTTTTAACTGGATAGCAACTAAAGATATGGACATTATATTTAATATAGTTTATAATTTTGCCTGTCTTCATGCTATTCCTGGTGTGGTTGGGCGAAACAATGTCCATATTTGATTGATTTGTTCCATTGTCTATTTTTAGATAGTAGCTCCACCTGAATATACTTTCTATTGTGTAATAACATATAGTTATATATGAGAAACTTGATAATATATGTAAATGAGATTATATATAAGGAACTACAAGAGAATAAGGGCATCATTTGTCTATAACTAGGACCAGATTGCATGATTTCCCAAGGGTCCGGATTAGGAGAGGGCTTATTGGACCATTCTTCTACTCCACAGCAATACCGCAACCTAATAGTGGTATATTATCTGAATTGATTAGCACAGCTTGATAATAGGGGGCCCAGACCCCTAGCAGTCCTGTCCTGCAATATAAGAGAACAAGGCAACTACTTATGCAAAAAAACTAAATTCTCAAAGTACAGGGGTATAGCTTAGTAAGGAGTGAGGCAGACAATCACTATGCCTTGATCAGGATATTTAGCTACCCGGTTGGTTGTGAACCGAGCTGTACACAGATATGGAGCCTAGCTAGGACCCTGTCCTTGGGACCAATGGTCCTGCACCTATCTTACAAATGGGGCCCATCTTGTGCCATCGGGAAAAAACAGCAAGCACGGCATTCACTTCTATGGAAGTTCCAAGAATTGCAGAGCAACCATTCACCTATTTGGTAGTTTAGAAAATTATTGAACATGATTACTTGGCTTTTGGATCCTTTTAAATGCTAATATTAGAGAGTCACCTTTGTGGAGTCACCTCTCCTTTCTTGGTGACTGATTCTCAAAATAGTGCGTGTCCCATACATTTTATTTGCATCTGTCAGACATCTTTGTGGACAAGTAATAAATGTCTGAGCTAGGCATAACCCCCTAAATGTAATATTTAGCAATATCAGATTCAGACCTGGCACTGACCATTGCCAAACTCATAATATAGTTAAATGAAAAAGAATTATAGCCTTCCCAGATTTCTAGTTAGCCCCCACAAAAATAAAAAAAAATATATATATAATACTAAAATAGTTTAGTATAGTCCTTAGGATAAATGTGAAAAAAAGTCAAACCCATTAGTCACAGATGGTGTTAAAAAAAATCAATGGCTGAGTCTTCTCTTGCCACGAAAATTTTAATTTGCTCGTTGTCTTTGGAGCAAAAGGAGAATAATAAGAATTGTAATTAATTAATTTCCTTGCTGTCTAATAGGATAGCAAAGGAACGATCCATCACCCCAACACCGGTGCCCCGTCAAACAAACAAAGACAGGTGAGTGCATGTCCCTGAAACAGTCTTGCGGAAATCCTTTATTGAATACACAAGTTGGTTTTGATATGAGAGGTTAAGACTTAACCCAAGATGATGAGGTTCCCATTCTTTTTATCCTATGTCAGATAGGGCAGAGTAGGGGGAGGCTCCTGCTGCAGACAGTTGTCTTACAGCCAGACTCAGGGCCAGGGCATGCATAGTCTGAGTGGTCATGTGTATGGGGAATCGGGAGGAATAACTAAGTATTCTGCCAACTGCAGTTGAAGGTTGTATGAGCTCCTTTTCCTCCTTTTCACCAGTACAGAATACACTAGTGACCGGGTATAATTTTTGACTCTTAAAAATACATACTGTTAAGACAGTTTTGTATGTTTCACTTTCTATTGTCAGTGAGAAGTCTGCAGGGTTCACTATTATCTCCCCAGAGCTGAACAGTAACAGGTATGTGTCAGGCGAATTTAATTTATTACCAGTACTATATGTATTTATTATAGGGTGCAATGAAAATATAAAAAAAAAATAGGAGCAACCAGATATTCTGATGTAAATTTTTCATGGCCTAAAATGTGCAAAATAATGTTCCAAAGTACTGGATCTCATAAGAAATGTAGAAGGGGCTGTTACTACAATGTATAAAAAGTACCATAAGTAAAGTGCAACATTCATGAGATCAATGGAAATATGATAAAAAAGATAACATGGAGATATTTTAGCATTTTGCTCCCCAAACTGTTTTCAAATGTACTATGAAAAACCTTATAATAGAAGCATACAAAATGAAAAATTGGAACAAAAAATAGCAATAATTAAATAATTTCTTCTCTTTGGCATGTCTATTAGACTTGGAATCCCACTGATTCCTCAAAAACAAAAGAGTCCAAATTCAAAGTAGAGGCTTTCACAACTTCATATTTAATTGATATACGCAATCACAGCATCCTGTATTCCTGATTGGGGCCCTGGTCATTATAATAAATAGAACTTACGGAATATAACACAATACTGCATGCTACCATTTTCGCTAAATCATTCAATGACTCTTTTAAATCTATTTTATTTTCAATTGAATCATTAATGCACATTTTCATTTCTAGAAGCAATCAGCCTTCAAAGCCTGGTTTTATCACTACTGTGGATGAGACAAAAGTTAGTGAGACCAGATACCGAGTTCCTGAGAGTCTTGATGAACCAGAATCTTATATCAGCAATAATCGGTAAGAAGAAGCAATGTTATAATAGGCTGCAAGGATTATTTTTTTTAGCTTTCTTTAATTTCGTTATAGCACTTTCATCATTTTAAAAGATTGTTTTGTCATTGTTTGGATATTAATCAATCATACTTACTTTGGGTACCGCGATGGGGTCTGTCCTGTTTCCTCTCTTTGGATTGCCAAATGCTCTTAAATCACGGATCAGTCTCAATAGCCATTCTAATTATTACATAAGTAATATACGGTAATTTCCAAGGGCAGCCTAAATTATCATACTAATCACTTAATATGCTGAAGTATTGTAGTTGGCACAAAAACAGGTGGGATGAGCCAGCCAATTGCGGGACCCCAGATAAAAAAAAATCTGGGGGACAGAGATAAGAAATTAACTCAAACCTATAACTTATAGCTTAAAATATGGTACTCTCTTACTATATCTTTCCTTTTATGGTTAAATATGTATCATTTACTTGTCAACAGATCATCTTCCGGAAATAGAAGAGTGACTTTTTCAACCACCGAGACAGAATCTGAGCGCCCTCGAACTCCAGAGCAGAGAAGTAACTCTCCAAGGTTATTACCACCACATTAAGTATTATTATCAACCTAATGACTTAATGAATATGTATGTAAGTATGTATGATCACTTATCGCATTATGGCATCACACATGTCTAGCTGTAGACAACACGTTATACCATAATCTGATAATTTAACTGAGAGGAACCACGTCCTATTTATTGATGTTTCTGCGGTGAATCATCACAGGGTAATTACTTATTCAGATATCAGTGCTGCAAATAAGTTCCACCATTTTGGAATACAATTTCATATTTTAATAAAACATTCATTCATGAATCCTGTATTCATGTTCATGTGAGCCAGGACCTATGCTGGTCTAAAACAATGTTCCATGACTGTCCCTCTGGCTCTTTCAATAGAGCGACATGGATTTTAGTATATGAATATGCAGTATATTATACTTACTGTATGTATATGCACATATTTCTATGCATACGTGTAGGTGTAATATCCATATATTACCATGGAACGTTTCTAAGCTTAAAGTGGATTTACAGTATGAAGCAATGATACACTTTCCTCTTCTGCTCAGAATAAAAGAGCAGATGTTAACACTTACTTAGGGCCAATGACAAGACCAGTTGACATGTTATTTAATAGATGACCCTGATGATTTCTTTTTTTATATCTCAGACCTATCGCACGTCCCCGTGAAACCACCACAGTCACCACAGAGTCCAGATATAGAGTTCCAGAGATTCTTGAAGACACAATGCTAGAAGCAGGTCCATCCAGGTAATTGACATCTGTTCATTTCTCGAAAATGTTTCCTAAAGCCCTATGGTTTGCCTTTTGGGTTATATTCACCAGTTATAAAGGGTACAATTTCTCCGTGTGGATATCAAGCTAGTAAGAAAAACAAGAGAAAGTCCAATCCCTTGAAGCATACGGAGAATTTAGACCACAGATATCCAACTGTTTGGGAGTTGCTCGTCCTTGTCAGTACGGAGTAGGGATCCGTTTAACTTTATGTACTATCACAAAGTTACAGGAATGTCCTCGTACTTGTACGTAGGATTTTAGATGTGCCTAAAACTTTCACTAGCTGTGACGATGAAGTATTGACGGATGAAATAGTTGCATGTTTTTCTGGTGAGATCTGTTTACCTTTACTGCATAACTCCATTGTCGTACATGAATAGTTTTTCTATTACCAGTTCATCGTTGGAATCTTATTAAACTAAAGCATTCATATGAGTCACCATTATACGGTTCATGGAAGGGCCCCATTGCTAAATTGAAATTTAACAACTGCATAGTTACCGCCCTCAATAATCTGCATTTAGGCTGAAGTTTACTTAGGGATAGTATATACCCAAGTGTATAAAACTCATACCACAAGAGCGTCATCCCTCCTCCATGCAGTCATCCGTGTCTATGTGCCAATTTGTGCTTTCAGTCCTTTTGCTGCCTGAGACAAGTGAAATGTCATTCCTTCCTTCCCTCATATTTACAGATAGATAAGTCAGAAAATGCACGCAGCCCTAAAAGACCCTCCCTCTTCTGATTGATTTTCCTACTGGTCGTAATGACAACAGTCAATAAGTCTGACTGGTCAGCGCTGCCTTCTCCTGCTTGACTAATGGCTCCATTGCCAGAAGTCACACAGATGCTGTCAGTCAAGCAAGAGGAGGCGGTGCTGGGAGTGAATAGAGCTGGAGTGGCAGAGGCATCAGATCTACCATAGCTCTTCTTTGCATATCACTTCACCAGGTGTTCTCACAGATTAGATCACTTGGGACCCCGGCAGTGAGACCACCTGTGATGGATGGTCCAAGTGGAGAAACTCATTAATAAATTTTCATAGACACTAGGAAGCTCCGACAACTTTACGCCATGCACCTACACACGATCATCAAAGAAAGGTCATGTTTTCCATTTACCCTAAAAAAAATTCCTCTAACATTTTAACAAAGGGAGAGGTCTAACCCAAAGATAAGTGCCTGAAGGGAGGTGACTGGTCCCGAGACAGAAGATTAGACATTTCTAGTTGTGTGTGGCTCCCAGTTAGCACTTCTATGTGGGTTTTCAGCATTCCCAGCATGCTTGGGGCTGGTGCAGTCCACTGTTTTTTGAAGGAGGTGGCTCCATCGGAGAACTGGTTCTACCAGCGTTCTCCACTGTACGATATGTGGATGATTAATCACCCTGAGACTAGCGCTATGTGCATAGTCAGCTGTATATAACAGTCATGGAAATTCTTTCTGCTGCAATAAAGGTGATGCGACTTAGATCCCATGTTTACCCAGCAGTATCGTATAGTAACGTATAGACCTCCTTCTCCTTTTATTATATCATGTATGGTATACCCAAGTTAATGTGCATGCAAGCCCTGCCACTAATACAAAAGAAGGGTAACACGCACGTAATAGCAGGTTCTATGGATCTAGTAAATTCTTTCCATTACTGAATCCATATTATTCACAAAGAAGATTATTATTAAAACTGAGCTGTGCATAAAAAACTCCTAAAAAATCAGGTCTGATCGTATAATAAAAATGCCGTAATTTTCTAATATACTTTGTATGGCAGTCAGGACTGGGCAAATATGGAGCGAGCTCTGGAGCTGAGAACCCTCCGTACAGTGTGGGTGCCAGCTGTGTTATACAGTTGGCGGCTTTATTTCGGTACCCCTCGTTTAATGACGGAAAAACCCACAATGGTCACAGAAATAACTTGAATCTGACAAAAGTAATAATAAATCGAAAATCTATAAAATGAACAAATGAAAGTCAGACATTGCTTTTCAACCATGCTTCCACAGAATTTTTGAAAAATAAAACTCATGACCTAGGCCTGGACAGAAATGATGGTACCTCTGAAAATAATGTGACAAAAGGGACATGTTAAATCGCGGTGTGTCCACTGATTAGCATCACAGGTGTCTACAATTTTGGAATCAGTGAGTGGGCCTGTATAAAGGGCTACATATACTCACTGTGCTGTTTGGTGACATCGTCCAGAGGAAATGAAGGAAAGAGTTGTCTCAGGAGATTAGAATGAAAATTACAGACAAACATGTTAAAGGTAAAAGTTATAAGACCATCTCCAAGCAGCTTGATGTTACTGTGACTACAGTTGCACATATTATTTCAAAATTTAAGCTCCATGGGACTGTAGCCAACCTCCCTGGATGTGGCCGCAGGAGGAAAATTGATGACAAATCAAAGAGACGGATAATATGAATGGTAACAAAAGAGCCCAGAAAAACTTCTAAACAGATTAAAGGTGAACTTCAATCTCAAGGAACATTAAACGAGGGGTACCAACAATTTTGACCACGTGTGTATGTGTCTGTGAGTCTATAAATTTAAGTCTATAGAACCGCGGTCAATCTGGGCATTGCGGTCTATGTATTGACCATGAAATACACTCATGTGAAGCCAGTGTAATTGATGCAGTTTTGATCTCCGAGATGACCCTATCAATCGCGACAGCGGCATTTAAGAGGTTGAAAGCAAGGGAAGGTGTCCCTTCCTACCCCAATGCCCCTTTTTCCCACACAACATGATTGTGGGGGGTCTGATGGTCCTGTCATGGTTAGAGGGGGCCTTCTGAAGACCATGTTTACGAAATGTTTGTACACCTTCACAGGAGATAATTTTATAAGAAATACTATTAATGCTATGCAGGAGCGGACACAGACAGAAGAGGCCCCTGTGCAAGAACAGGATATTGGCCCTTTACAGTCCAACAGCTCATCATAATGCACAATTCCTCCTGCTATTGGGGGTGCATGTGGATCCCTGTTCTCTTGAGCCCCCCGTGTGACTGCCCCGGTTGCACCAATGGCATATCCGCCCCTGATGCTATGTATTGTACAAGTTATCCCTGGTTGAAAGTATTATTTGATTCTTCTTTTCCTTGTTATTTGTTAGTTATGGAGGCATTTACCCTATGATGTTTTTCTCACGGGCGGTTTAGTTATCTTCACATAGTTTTTGTAAGTCAGCTCAGGGGTTAACATACAGCGGTCGGTCGGCGTTCTCAGTCTACCAGGATTGCCGAGCTCTCTCCAGCTTGTCAGCAGTGATTAGGGATATGCCCATTTTATACTTTTTCTTTGTCTGTCCCGCTCTTTTATCTTGTGTGACCTCGATCACATCTCATGAATACTGAGAAAAGCGTGAAACGTTTGCATGACATTACTGCCTCCTCTCTTCATTGTCTCCACATAAAAAGCTGCAGTTATTGGAGGTGACATGAGAGTATACGGGTCTCACTAGAAAATGCGTGATCTGCTTGCGAGATAATACCGGACTAATTTTTATGCATCGTATAGGGCATTTCCCAATGAATCCACAGACTAGTCCAATAAATATACATTTTTGAAAGATGTTAGTTTCTGTTAATTCAACTAACTTTGCATAAATCAATCGTACAAGCAAATATAAATTTGTAATATATCTTTACAGTGAAAACTGCTTCTTCTCCACTTACGAGCCACTTCTTCCTCTCCCCTTTCATCATTTAACCTGTGAAAAAAACTTCAAATATGACTTGGTCAAAGCAAGAAGAACTAACAGCTTAGTAAGGGTTCAGGTTACACATTCTATTATTTAGAGAGTGGAGTGTGTATGTGTCTGTGAGTCTTTAAATTTAAGTCTGTAGAACCACGGTCAATGCAGCTTCAGATTGCTGATTTACCTAATTTCAGTGCTGGATTCACAGTAACACAGCTCAGTACTACTTTTATAATGTCCTCCATGCCTTTGCTGATTTTGTCTTTGTGCTACAAACCAAGTTAGAACAGAAACCTCTCTCCACCCACCAGCTCAGAGAGAACTGAAAATGATAGAGCTAAATTACTGAAAAATGCAGGATTCAAGTCATATAATGGCTAGAAATGGTTTGATTCATCACATTCTCACTAATGACAGCTTATTCTGAAAAGGTGTCGGATATGCTGTTATGAGGTACATGAGATGTGTATTTACAGGTCAAGGTGAGGGAAAACTTTTTTGGCAGTTTTAAGGAGTAAATGCATTTTTACAAAAGTTTTAATATGTGTTGAAACCCCCACCAATCACTAACGGGATGAAAAGAGGGACCGAAGAGCCAAACCGAGCCCTGCTTGTCTTCAGTCTCTGAGCGCACGGCTGGTTGCTTCTGTTCCTTTGTTTTAGTAATCAGCCCCTTGACCCCTAATTATCAAAACTTCTCTACGACATATCACTATAATGATGAACATATTGCTTGTCCTCACCTTACTTAGAAACAAAAATAAACAAAAAACAACCGAATAGAACTTTTTCTGGGGTCATCACACCCCTTTTTTTATGATAATCTCTAGGGTCAGCTGACCATAAGTTGGGTTTCAGAAACCCCAATGATCAGTTATTGCGGGAAGCAGTGGCCATAGATTTTCCCCATAAGTACAGGCCTGGCCATGAGAACTGATATTTGCAGAGGCTTTCCATTGTGAGAGGACCTTCAAGAGCAAGGACATACAGTTCAACGAGAGGTTTTCTGGAAAAGGGGGTAGTGCATGTCATCATCCTTAGAAAGCGTCTTCTGACAGTCTGATTATCTATTTAAGAACAATTAATATGCAGCAATTACATGATTATCCAAGCTAATTACATTCCAAACCGGAAAATTGACTTAATGTAGCGGAGCAAACTGTCATCTAAAAAGGAAAAGATTTCATTTCATACATGCAGAAAATATTTCACTGCTACTTTATTATCATAGTGTACTGATCCATCGTTGTATGCTCCAAAGGTCAATGATAAAGTCATTAATTTGTCATTGACATAAATCAAGAGTACAAACAAATATAAGAAAGTATTGAATACATCATTTCAGAGAAATGTAAATATTTCCCCACTTATGAGACACTTCTTCCACTCCCTCCTCAGTCCTGAACTCATCATTCACTCTGAAAAAACATTCAAATGCATCTCAGTCAAAGCAAAACTGACTACCAGCACAGAAAGGCATCAGTTTACAGATCCTATTAAAGTTTATGGAGAGGGGAAATGTTAGGAAGAAAGGAGCAGAACAATGAGAATCTATGTGTACAAAGGTAGAGTTACGGGCAGATTGTACTGCAGCTTTTAGCAAATTTCCCTTTGGAGCTGGATTCACAGCTGCATTGCTCAGTACTGCAGTAAAATGTCCACCATGCTGCTGCTGCTGCTTTTATCTCATGTCCTACAGAGAAAGAAGAGCGGGAATCCATCTTTATGTGTGCGCTGTGTATGGGAGTCATTATAGCAGCTAGTATCCATCCTCTAACTCAGAGGCAACAGAAAATTAGTCTATTCTGAACAGTTACCAGTCTGTATGCAGTGAGCTCCCTCTGAAGTTAGCTTATTAAATTAATGTTATGATACATTTCCCCATTATTCTGTAGTCTCTGACCTAAGCCGTACCCTTTATTTTAATTTATTGTAATACTTAATTTGTGGCAGTTTTCCTTATTTTTCTACATTTTTGTAACCTGTTTATGGATCGGCGTTTTCCCATACTCATGTAATGACACATAATGATCATGGAGGATACTGTACCTTGCGTAGACGACATGTCGGAATATAATTATTGTGGTCTTTTAATTAGATCCAGCTCGCGTACAACAGTCACCACAACTCGCTCTACGGATCCGGTATACACAGAATATATGGACGACTCCAACAACCGATCCACACGGTAATTGAACTGAGAAGGGATCATCTCATTCATTTATAAAAACTTAAAAAATAAAAAAAATCATTCTATTTCTTTTTTTATTTTTACACACATCAGCTAATGCATCCAGCCAAGGAAAAGCAAAATTCCTTCATCCACTGTGTATATAGTGCAGTCACCCAAAATATAGTAAATCCTGCAGCCCAACCTCTGTCTTTGATACTTTCCAAGACATATCTTGCAGTAAAGTCCATGCAGCCTTCATGCCAGTGTGCACAAAGCCTTATCTATGTTGTAAAAGTGCTTACTAAGGAATGCAGTATGAAGTGATGATAGGTTTCTCAGTTTTTTGCTTGATTTCAGTCAACAGTTGATTCTTGTTATTTCTAGGACTGTATCCAGCTCCAGAGAGAAGACCACCACAACCACCAGCGTGGAGACGAGATTTGAGAATTCTTCATTTGATGCCAGCGAGTATGATCCTCAGTCATCCAAGTAAGCAGCACTTCAGATTACACACAACCGATGTGCCCTGGTTCCTAGTCTTGGCCAGCCTAAGGGGCCCATTACTTATTATACAGATGTCGGCCAAACCTGCCGATATGGACAGTCTAATGTGTATGAGGGCCTCAATGGCTGATGATGTCGGAGAAAATTAGGATCCGCCCTGTTCGATTTTGCAAGATAAGCCGCTAACAGAGAAGTCTGGCAGTGGCTCTCTCAGAGAGAACCCAGGAGCGCTCCTGTGTATAGAGGAAACAATCGGGCAAACCATCGTGTGACCAACAGCTATCTATTGTGTATGGGGCCCCTAAATCTGACCACGCTCATGAGATAAAAATGGGTCTAAATGTTCAAATTTGCCCATTACACCCAATCATCATTTTAAGATTGAATATGAAGTATCTTTTGCAATATCCAATGGTTGTCTGCTAAAATTGTGATCTGTTGGGTTGGATTTTCTCTGATCATCATAATTCTGTGACTCCAATCTTTCGAATTTACGTATATCTCTCATAGAGAAAACAGGAAGGTTGAGCCGAGTGCTCCTGTGTATGGACGGAGTTGGGTGAGATAGCCGAACACTTGTTTAGCCAAAATCTATCGAATGTGTATGGTCAGCTTACACCATGCAATCGGAATTTGTTGCAATCTTGACAGTAAGTGTTCAAATTCCAAGCAGTGCCCCCATAGGAGACAATGAGTATTACACAGTAACCAATGAACTAATCGTGTAATGCATTGATATGTCGGCTCATACAGAGCACATGACGCACTTTTCAAACACTTTTGCTTATAGTTGATGGAGGAATCTATACTTTTAACTCCTTAAAGCATTCTGTAAATTAAAGGCATCTAGTGCTTGTTATCAGAAGCATTGGTAAATGGTGGTTACACAGCTCCTAAAAGCTGCATTTACGCCTTGTACATTGTGTCAGTCTTTGTGCGTTTGTCTTATTTGATATTTTATCCTCTTCTTATAGTAAAGGAGTGCTATTTGTAAAGGAATATGTGAACTCAAGAGAGAGCATGAAACCTCCAACCGCCTCCGGGTAAAACTTAGAGTGTAATTTATTTGTGATACTGTGAGATTTATATGAATATGTTACATAGCTCTGAAGTGTATATACGGTATATACACACCCATACACATATAGGTGAGGCTGAGCGGCAGTACCAGACACTCCTTATACATACCAGTGCCAGTGTCCCCGAGTAGACACTCACTTCTGCTGATCCAGGTGGGGTACACAGTATAGACCCACACTAATCACATATTGATTGGTCTACACTATGTGGGGAATACACAATAAAGTTTTTTTTCCCTCAGACTCACTAACACACTTGCATGCTCAGTTTATGTGGATGTGCATGTGTTCTCAAAGAGAAAGGACAATACGCCACAGCCAGACACTTCCTCTGATCAAACGTCAACCAAGCATTCATTAGAATTTCAGCCTGTCCAATCTGAATCAGCAGGCTCGGCCGACCTTAGTCTAACGTATATGGTCACTTATAGAATAAGTTATCAATGTATATTTAGAGAAAACCCCTTTAAAGCGGACCTGTCACTTGTTATAAATATTTCTTTTTTTTACCTCATGTAAATGCTGCTGTTCTGCTAAATCCAGTTTTGTGTTACGTAGGGCGGTCAGGGAGGTGGATCTTCTAAGCTAAGGTCCAGGTGGGCACACAGGCCACTGGCAATGGTGCAGTAGCCTCATGGAGCACACAGTACAGTAGAAGTTTAGTAATACATGCTGCTGGCCAATCAGAGGCCAGCAGCTGACTTTGGCGTGCACGGGACTGGGGACACATGGCAGTGACGTCATTCGTTCTTGTGTCTTGTACGCTGAAGTCGGCTGCCTGCTTCACAAGAGGACGCTGCACAATGGGGGAGCCGAGGGAAGGGGAGTATAATATTTTTTGTTTTTTTTCTATTTATTAAAGAACAGCAGCAAAACGGGGACATATATACCAGCATGGGGCCCAGGATAAGGGAACTTTTATTATTA
>VIAB01000397.1:293329-313124 GCA_009801035.1 Oophaga pumilio
TGATAAGCTCCTATGAGCCACAGGCAGGGCGGCTTCCGTTTACTATGTTAACCCTTCGGCACCCTATGATCTTGTCGGGTGAACCCAGAATTAAAACTATGTAAGTGCCGCTCTCAGAGATTGACAGCATGAAAATGGTTAAACAGCAGCAATTAGAGCTCACTGATCGCTACTCTTAGAGGATGGTAACAGCTGCCGCCACCCAATCAAAGCTGCATTTAAAGGGATTTTCCTATGCTATGTTGGGATATCGATAGAATTTGCACCACTTTATAATGAGTAGGGATCTGGCACACCAACACATCCATAGAGTAATTGCTCCCCAGCACATTTGTCCACCCGGTTTTGCAGGTTGAATCCTCCCACCCATCATCAAATGAGGATATATTCCAGCTATATATGAGGAAACGGGCACATATCATTACCAGCATCAATAACATACAAACAATGTGATTTTACGTGACCCAGTCACAAGCCTACAAGAAAATAAGACTATATTACATGATAACTGTTAATGGCAGTGTTTGGAGTGTCCATCCCAGTGAGAGCAAAAGTCGCCTCGCTACCCTGAACAATCGTGGGATACCGTAAGAAGCTTGGAAGAACTATTGCTCTTAAAAGGAGAACTTCTGAAGGTACTTATGTACAAAAATGTTCAATTTCCATCTTGTAAGGACTCCTGTCAGCCCCCTATCCACCAAATATTCGATTTTTATCAGTTCCAACTTTAGGCCGAGCCTTCAGATTTATGCCTGATTTTTACGAGCTCGGTAACTTGTACTGTCCTATGTAATGGTCCAGAAGAAATGGGAACCTTACACACAGAGAGAGCACTCACTGCGGGACTTTTTGGATTTCAGTGAACTATAAGGTAGAAAATGGGCATCTGTGTCCATGATATCAGGGTCTTTCATCTTGGCTTCAGGAAGAGCTGTATTTGTTTGTAAGACGAGAACTGCTTCGATCCAGGACCAGGTCGTGGCCATTGGCTTTCCACTTTCCTCCAGAACCTTTTTCATCCATGGGTGTGATCGCGAGGCTGGGCCTGTGGCACCAACAGCAAAGACAAGACTAGGGAAACAAACGCATGGTTAATATATAATTAAAGGGGTATTCCCATATCGAACATCCTATCCCAATATGTAGTAGATGAAGTAATAATATTATTAGCAAATACCTCCAATTTGAAATGTATAGTTTTCCTGATTGGCTGTCTCTTTCCTTATGTGCAGGCATTGCAGGACCTTAGGTATCCATGGTTACAACCACAAGCAACTAGCTAACTGTCACTATATCAGTGGTTGTAACCATGGATTCCTAATGTCCTGCACATGACCGCCGGCCAATCTCTGCATTCCGGTCCGATCTCAGTCTGATATATACAGCCGTCTGACTGCGCCCTTGGGGACATTTCAGGGGATTCCTCCTCTCGTTGCTGTTTCTCCACTGAATCTTGAACAGTTTTTCTTCTGAGCCCCTCCGTTCCAAAGTTAAGCCCCTCAGGAATCGAGAAGCACATTTTCTGTTCTGCCTACTGGGCGTACACCACAGAACTACTCTGAGCGTGGTCATGATCTCATTGGAGGATAAAAAGCAATCGCCCGCACAGAAGTTCTGTGGTATACGCCCCAGTTGCTTGAAGAGAAAGTTTACACCAATTGGGGTCATCATTTTGGGACAGAAGAGCACAGAAAAAAAAGAAAAACTGTTCTATAATTAGTGGAGCTTCACTGATTGGCAGATGAGCTCAGTTTCAGTTAGAAAAATCCAGTGAATTTTTCCCCTTTAAGAAATATAATTGCTATTGTAAAACTGCTAAGTAATAGCCAGCAGTAGTTTTGCACAAACTTTGGTGATAGCAAAACTAAGAAGGGCCCCACTACATTGCATTCACCTTCATTATTAGTAACAGGTGTGAGGACAATGTAGCTGCTCTACTGGGTCCTGATGGGCGCTGCTATGTGCACTACATCCTGGTGCCAAACAGTATAACAGTGGCAGTGCCACAACAAGGCATGAGGAGAGTTGGTAGAGGTGTACGCCTGAAAGCTGCCACTCTGCATCGGAGATGCACTCCTGCACCTCTACCACTCCGCATCGGAGGTGCACTCACAACCTCTGCCACTCCGCATCGGAGGTGCACTCCTTCCCTCTACCACTCCGCAGCGGAGGTGCACTCACAACCTCTGCCACTCCGCATCGGAGGTGCACTCCTGCCCTCTACCACTCCGCAGCGGAGGTACACTCCCAACCACTGTCACTCAGCAGCGGAGGTGCACTCCTGCCCTCTGCCATTCTCATCAGAGGTGCACTCCCGACCTCTGTATTGGAGGTGCACTCCTGCCCTCTGCCACCCCGCATCGGAGATGCTCTCCTGCCCTCTGCCACTCCGCATCGGAGGTGCACTCACAACCTCTGCCACTCCGCATTGGAGGTGCACTCATAACCTCTGCCACTCAGCATCGGAGGTGCACTCCTGCCCTCTGCATCGTAGGTGCACTCCTGCCCTCTGCCACATCGCATCAGAGGTGCACTCACAACCTCTACCACTCAGCATCGGAGGTGCACTCCTGCCCTCTGCCACTCCGCATCGGAAGTGCACTCACAACCTCTGCCACTCCGCATTGGAGGTGCACTCATAACCTCTGCCACTCAGCATCGGAGGTGCACTCCTGCCCTCTGCCACTCTGCATCGTAGGTGCACTCCTGCCCTCTGCCACTCCGCATCAGAGGTGCACTGGCCACACTCTCTGGGGGGCACTGAGTCTTCAGACGCAAGAATCATTTGGACAGGCAGCTGCCCACTGCTGTTTTCATAGAATGGTGGGACAGCAGAAGCAGGGCACCCCCATTATGGATTTGAATCCTGGACAAGTGCCCAGGTTGCTCCCCACACACCATCCAATGATATATATCTTGATAATGGCATTCTCATCTTACCCGGAAACAGTTTTTGAATTTTCTGCTGACAAAGTAGAGTGCCACTGGGTTTATGCAGGAATTCAGCGAGGCCATATTGATCCCGATGTAATTCACCACCAAGAAAAAGCTGAATGAAGAAAATGAGAGAAGTGAAGAAAATGTAGAATTTTTATTAATTTTCCAAACAATCTTGTAAAAAAAAAAATCTCAGCAGCCTCAGATGAACAACATGACAAATCACACTGTATCATTATTTGTTTACCAAAATCTAGATCAAAATGCAGAAGTGGTGTGTGAGAAATTAAGTACACCCCATGAATCTAGAGATTGCAGAACCACCTTCTGGAGCAAAAACGTGAAGTAATCATTCTGTATGACATCAGTCCTTTACATCATTCTGGAGGAATTTTGACCCAACATTTAATTTTTGTGGCCATTTGTTTATGTAAAGCTAAGTCCATCTTTGAGGACAATTTTTTTGTATTTGAAGCTAATTTTGCAATTGGGTTTAATTCAAAATGTGGCAGATTGCCTCCTATAGTCTCTGTGTTGTAGTGTATATTGATGACTGCAGAATGAGTAAACTGAGAATCTGCCAGTGAGCTCGGTCTGACAGGAGAGAGTTTCTAACTCTTGTATCTTTCTTTTTCTGATCTCCTCTCAGCTGATCTATGACCGCAGACCACATCAAGGTTGAGTGTATTGTGAAACAAAGAGCCTGTAAAAGCCAAACGGTGCAAATTGTTTCATGAATTCCAATAGCAAAAATATTTTTTTAGAGCAGAATACATGCATTTAAGTTAAAAAAAAAATAAAAAAAAATCTAAGGACCAGATTTATTTTAAAATTATGATCAGATACTTAAAATCATAGAATTCAGAAAGGGTGTACTTAGTTTTTGTCATGACTTTACATTGAGATCTCACTGCAGATTTGGAAGATGTGTTGTATGCTTTTTTTTGGATGTGAAGCCAGTGTGGTAGACAAATCGCTATGTCCGTAGAGTTGGAATCGTACCTGAGCAGCTCACATCTGTGTGGATCGGTTCCATCGTAGACGGTTTTCTTTAATATGCTGCTCACATGAAGAGGCAACCAACACAGAGCGAAGATCACCACCAGGCAGAACACCGTCTTAGCCACTTCTCTCCTCTAAAGAGAAAAACGTGTTATAGGCAACCAAGTCTTACATTACAGGCTTCACAGGTTCTCCTCCTCCCTCGCAGACTGCAGACTGCACATGATCCGTGGAGGATTATGTGACCGGTCCTGTCCGTCCGCCTCCAATTGGAATGCAGCTTTCTCATTTGAAATGTTTTCCTATTGGAGGAAGGCGGATGGACATTCCGGTCACATGATCCTCCACGGAGAGCAGTGCAGTCTGCGAGGGAGAAGGAGAACCTGTAATACTTATATATTAGCAATTGCCACTAAATCATTTCCCAAATATATTTATTAAAATAAATGAACAACCCCTTAAAGCCAATTTTTGCTCTTCTTTTAGTGAGTTAATAAACCATATTTAGGGATGTTACTAACAGAACCCCCTAATTTCAATGATCTCTAACAGTAAAATTGTTCCAATTTTTTTTCCTCATGCCTTATTAATGGTGGAAGAGAACTGGTAATAAATAGGCTTACAGGGGTATTCCCGTCTCTAATATCCTATCCCAATATGTAGTAGGTGTAATAATAATAATATTAGCAAATACCTCTAATTAGAAATGTAGTATAGTTGTTATGTTTTGGTAGCTGAGGAGAGCAGGCAAAAACGGCAATACAGCAGAGAGGTTGGAACCTACTGGATTGCAGTACCCTGACTAATCACCACAACTAAAGGCAGCCGTGGAGCGTTCCTACGTTGGTCCTAGACGTCTCGTCACAGCCTGAGAGGCTAACTACACCTAAAGATAGAAAGAGGAAAGCTATCTGCCCCGGAGCAGATCCCCAAAGAATATAGAAAGCCCCCAAACATGTAATGGCGGTTAGACAAGAGGAAATACAGACACAGACAGAAAATAGTATGAGCAAACGCTGGGGCCCAAACTGCCTGGACAGAAAAGGATAGGAAGGATACTTACTGCAATCCAAAAAAAACCCTAAAAAAACCCAACGCTACTAATTGCAAAAACACCTGAGATCACACGACCTCTACCACCTACATTAGTTCTCTGGTGTAACAAAACTAAGCCGCAGCCACAGAAAAAAAACTGGAAAAGGCAAATGAACAAACAACAGTGGCTCCAGAGGAACCGAGAGGCGCCCAAGCCCCCCGAGGAGGGGAACCTGACCAACCTCACAGAAATGCAGAGAAATATGTAAATGGCAAGCACAAAAACAAAAAACAGAAAATATCTTATCTGAGAGCAGGAGAAGAGGCAAGACTCAGCAAGCTTCCAAGTGACCCAGGAAACAACGTTGAGACAAGAACAATTGATCACCGGCAACCATGATGGGGGGAAACCTCCCTTATATCCAACCAGTCAGTGATTCCTGATTGCCAATCCTCATTGAATGGTTCAGTACCGTTTGTAACCACCAGAGGGAGCTTCTGCTCAGAATTAATTTCTAAAACATTCATAACAATAGTTTTTCTGATTCACTATGTCTCTTTCCTCATGTGCAGGCATCGCAGGACCTTAACTAGCCATGGTTACGATCACCAGGAACTAGCTAACTGTCACTTCATCTGTGGACGTAACCATGGATACTTGAGGTCCTGCGATGCCTGCACATGAGGAAAGAGACATAGCTAATCAGAAAAACTATACTACATTTCTTATTAGAGGTATTTGCTAATGTTATTATTATTACCCATACTACATATACATACATGATGGCCTATCCTTAGAAAAGGTCATTAATGTCTAATCGGTGAGGTTGTGACATCAGCTCTTCTTTGACTTCTTTGCGAAGGTCACAAATACCCACATCACCGCTGCAGGCAATCAGCAGCCTCAGAGGTGATGCAAGCATGCACGGCTGAGACTAGTGACTGTCTGCAGTGATCACAGTTATCACATGACCTCTGTAGGGAACAGAGACCGGCGGCACTCATGTCCGTCTGTGTGCTGCCTGCTCACACGGACTAGTGGCTCGGCTTTTCTCTTGGGCCTCCTTTTATCTTTTTCAACGTTTTTGAAAAACGGATAGACACAGCTCACGGGTATAAGTTAACAGCCAGAGAAGAAATCTGCTAATAAAGAGTGACTCGAGCTTTGACAAACCAGACTGTTCCATGTATTATCTGAATGTCCATTCTTTTACATGGTCATCATATATTGCCCTAAGTATGGCTGATCACTGGGCCAGGTCCAATATTCAAGAGACAATCTATTAAAAAGGGTTTTGGAAAACTCCTGTCCACTGGCTGCAGGTTCTTTAAAAAGAAATAAGATTTTTTTAAACAAACTGCAGCTGTAGGGTTTTTCCAAAATCAGAAAACCACTTTAACCTTTAAATAAGCTCTGTCCCTTGCATATTTTGGAAAATTATCTATCGCTGCTAATGGGGGCCGCACGGTGGCTCGTTGGTTAGCACTATTACTTTGCAGGGCTGGGGTCCTGGGTTCAAATCCCACCAAGGACAACAGCTGCAAGGAGTTTGAATGTTCTTCCCGTGTTTGCATGGGTTTCCTCTGGGTACTCTGGTTTCCTCCCACACTTCAAACACATACTGATAGGGAATGTAGATTGTGAGCCCCAATGGGACACTGATGATGTCTGTAAAGCTGCGGAATATGATGGTGCTATATAAGCAAAGCATAATAATAAATAATATTTTACCTGCTTCATGTGATCATTGAGCGCAATCCTCATCCCATTCTTCAGGCTCAGCATCTCGCTGGACATCAAAGTGTAGAAGACTCCGGTGCAGGCCAGGGGCAAGCAAAAATAGAAGCCAAAAAGCCACCAGACCTTGACCTCTTGATAGAACTGGAGCACAGACAGATATTATACTGTTAGTAGGGTCATACATCATGGACTCAGACGCTCAGTGACACCTACAATGCACTTAAGGTGAGATCTTAGTGATTGCCTGCCTCTGACCTGATAAATATGAGCCAAGTGCATGCATAGAAGAAACACATCGGACACAGGGTCAGATGTGTGTTCCTCTCTCAGCAAGAGCTGGCACAGAACTGAACTTAATTAGTAAAAACAAAAGATCATGTAGCAGGCAGGAAGAGGGCTTTGTACCATTGTATCAGTCTGTGCTAGGTCTATTCTATATATGATCTTCAGTGTATCCACGTCACATTCCAAGGATTCCAGGATGTAGACGCCATCTTGCCACACCACATACATTATTAGTTATGTAAGGTTAATAATTGATTTCATTAGCTATTCTCTCCTTCACAGCTATAGACCCCTTCATAGACATTTTTTTGCCTAATTGCATGTATTTTGGGCTAACGAGAATTGTTTCTGTTAACTTTCATTAATTAAACTCAAGGACAAAAATTAGTTTTAGCCCCAAATTCATACATTAAGGTAAAAAAAAACCACCCTGAATGTGTCTTTTTTTCATTTATTGGGAGTATAGAAAATGAACACATGATTAAACTAATATGTAAAATTCTAAAATGTTATCCTATACAAGAAAGCTGAGAGATGTAACCTGAGACATTAAATTACTCTACTTTGCAGGTGTCCAAAAGTACGGGGACAGTATTGGAAACCCTACGGGAACTGTAAATGACATAAATGCAGTAAATGGACTAACTACCTCTAAGGATAATTTATTTTTACCTTGATGTTTGTATTTGGGGCTAGAAATCATTTTTTACTATTTGGTTTCATTACAAATTTTGCCCCATTTGGCTTTTATAGGTACTTTATTTTCCAGGACATTAACCTTTGATGTGACAAAGAGTTAGAAACTCTCCCACTGGACCATGAAAACGAGCTCACTGATGGTTTCTCAGTTAACTCATTGCAGCCAGCAATACATAGTGTAACACAGAGGCTATGGAAGGTAAAAGGTGCAAACTTTGTATTGAAAACGAATTACAAAAATGCTATCTAGTCAATAATACGAGCAAGAAAAAAAATGTTCCGAAAGGTGGACACATGGCCTCCTACGTACTTCGTCTATGTACATAAGATGCACCTGTGGCATGTTTGAAGGGGTTGTAACCCCATCCAGAATATGGCACCCCTAGGACACAGCTGGTTTCTCCACAATGGTTCCATATTTTTCCTGCAGTATTACACGGCGGCCATTTAGAAGAATGACCAGGAAGGCTGGTATCTGCGAGAATGGAGGCAGTTTCTTCAGAGCATCCCTCCATTTCGCCTCTGTTTAGTGGGAAGGCCTGACCACAAAATGTAAAATAAAGTATTCGGGCTATTTACCTTCATAAACCCTGGCGACTGCTCCAGTGGCAGCATGCACACCCGAATGGTTTGCCCATAGAGGTCCAGATTGACCAAGTCGAAG
This sequence comes from Oophaga pumilio, assembly GCA_009801035.1. Taxonomy (NCBI): domain Eukaryota; kingdom Metazoa; phylum Chordata; class Amphibia; order Anura; family Dendrobatidae; genus Oophaga; species Oophaga pumilio. The sequence continues at coordinate 301,693 of VIAB01000397.1, forward strand.
GCAATAGCTTCTGGAACTGCTAAAATGATGGCGACCACCCAGATCAGCGTCAGCTCTATGGCCTTCCACACTGGAATCCCGATACCCTGAATTCGATTCCAGGAGGCCACTGCTCGATATCTGATGGAAAAAAAAGATAAGAAATGAACAAAGAGCAAATTTTAAATTGTGTGAATCTTAATTCTACAATTTAGAGCTGAAATTTCCCAGCATTCTCTTATGGGAAGCTTTGTATAATATTCATATGGGGTGGAAGCAAATTCTACTCCTGCATTATAGGAGCACGGCTTAAAATGAGTCTGTCAGGAGGTTTTTGCTGCCCAGTCTGAGAGGAGCACAATGTAGGGGCAGAGACCCTGATTCCAGCGATGTGTCACTTACAGGGCTGTTTGATGTAGTTTTGATAAAATTGCAGTTTTATTAAGAGATTATCACTAGAGGAGTATTAAACTTGCTGCCATGTAGTCCTCCATATTCATGATTTCTGTATAACCTTGACCTCACCACTGTTTGTCAGCTTTCTGCCTATGCACAGTGCACACAGAAAGCTGCCAATCAGTGGTGTGGGTGGGGTTATACACAGCTCAGCATTCAGAGACCTGCTAGATCTGCAGCAAAGAAAACAGTTTTTTATCAAAACTGCAGCACCCAATAAAATAAGTGACACATCGCTGGAATCAGAGTCTCTGCTCCTACATTATCCTGCTCTCAGATAGGCTAGGGAAAACCTGGTGACAGATTCCCTTTAACTATTAGGAGTGTGCTTAATAACAAATGTGTTATTCTTTTTCATAGGCAGCCTGCAGAACAGTGAATACAGCTCTGGAGGCTGTAATCCATCATCAGTATGTAATGCAGTGCATTGTGTTTCTCTCACTCAGATTTGGCCAGCAGAGGTTGAATAGAGTGGTCGGTCACATTTGTTCCCTGCTTCTCCACACTTGATTTAACTCCTCGTGGCAACAATCTTGTGTCCAGGGTAGAAAATAACGCACAAGACCACCATTCTGGCAATTGCTGGGACCCCCTCCGATCATAATTGTTATCAGCTATACACTGAATAGGTGCGGATTTATATAGACTGGAATTCACAATTAGGGCTCATACTCACTTGTTGGTCAGTTTTCAGGATGGTCCGATTTGGTGCAATTGACATGCGATTTGCATGCGATTTGCATCAGATTTGCATCAGATTTTTCCTATCTCCATCTATTGCATTAGCGATTTTCATGACAAAATCGCATCAAATCGCAGCATGCTGCGATTTTTTTTTCATAACAAAATCGGATGATAAAAAAATCGCAAATGAAAACTGACCCATAGACTAACATTGGTCAGTTTTGTTTCCGATTTTTTTCCATCCGATCTTCATCCGAATTCGGCACAAGTGAGTATGAGCCCTTAAGTTGTTTTTTTACTTTCTTTGACCACAGACCTTATATAAAGCAGAACGGTTCTCCTAGCCTTAGGAGTTGTCCAGTTTTGGCACATAAGCCTGCAGTCACTCTATGTGATAGTGCGCTCTGTCAGGATTCTCTGGTACTCATGTGACCACAGGTATGCAATATGCATGGCCACATTCCTGATACACGTGCGCGGCCTTGCTGAAATTGAGTGAGGCCAATGTGAAGTTTACATACCACATCCCTGAGGTCACAAGACCACTCACCCCTGGCACCGACACCAGAGAATCCTGACAGCATGCAATGTGCGCGCTGTGAGGATTCACAAGTCTGCAGTCACATACAATTACTGTGGACTTTCATGCCAAGCTTGGACAAACCCATTTAAAGAAAACATGCCAATGTATTAATAAAGCCTTTAAAAAAAATCATGCTGTTCTGTATTTTGAATTCTATAATGGGTAGAATAGTCAGATGATATCATCAAAGAGCTGTAGATAGTGACCATGTAGAGGTTGTCAGGAATTGCTACATTGACATATGAAAATCTAAAACCTGACTGTTGTGGGCATTAGGAGGTCTTAGGTCTTACCTGTCTATGCTGAGAGCACAAAGGCTGAGCACGGTAACCCCAACAGATGCCTTCTGGATGAAGGGGAACAGCTTGCACACATAAACTCCAAAAGGCCAGTTCTCTGCCAGCAGCTGCAAGAACACAGTGATCATTAATTTTTTTGTAAGCTACACGGTTTATCCTTGGAGTTACTTGAGATGGGATCCTAAACAATTAAGTCCTGAAGATGATTTTAATATATAAATGCTATAAAGAATTATGAAGATGCTTAAAAGTTTTACAGGTGATTCAGAGTCTAATCAAATTGTACGTAATTAGTTCGGAGTTCTATATCAGGGCAGCAATGATAAATCAGTGACTAAAGTTCTATATCAGGGCAGCAATGATAAATCAGTGACTAAAAGAGTTGCTGTCCCCTATCTCAGCCTTAGTGTGCTCTTTGTATTGCAGCATTAACATGTCTACTCTCCATCTCCTGCTTGTGATAGGTTTCTACTTGACCGTGTTTACAAGCAGGAGGCAGGAGAAACAGGCTGAAACTGCATCTCATAGGATACACGTGAGATTCTGCACACAGCATACATAGATGATAGAGATAGTCAGTGTGAGTCAAGGGGAATTTTATGACTTAGCAGCTAAACTTTGTAGGCTTTCACCTGCTATATCACTTTTCTCTTATATTTAAGCACAATTGCTATCTTAAACAGTTATTCCCAACATTAAAATATATCACCAATTCATAGAAAAGGTGATCTAACTTTCTGATTGGTAAAGGTATGGCTGCTATGATCACCACCAATGTTGAGAACGGTGGATTTGAAATGCCCTATTAGACCGCTGGTCTTCTGACCCAAACATAAAGCCTCATAGGCATATATGACCCAGTAATTTTGGGTCAGGAGACCCGCAGTCAGTCCAGGCATTATGGACCTTAATACAAATCAATATTTTAAAGCCCTATTAACAAACCTTATAAATATTGATAGGAATAGCGATTAGGATGTAGAACAAGTCACCAAGTGCCAGGCTGGCGATAAGGACGTTGGGTCCATTCCTCATGCACTTATTCTTGTATATAATTCTTAAAAGTGTGGAGTTTCCTACAATCCCCACCAGGAAAATCATACAGGACAGTATTGTTGTGACGTATTTGAAAGCGTGCTTGATTTTGAAGCGGGACAGACAAGGCGGAGGTGCGCGAGGTGGCGTTCTTCCTTGGTTTTCATTCGAGACGTTGCCTGTATCATTCTGTAGCCTTATATCCATCGGCACAATGTTGGCCGCCGGCTCCTGATGTAATGTCTGCAAGAGTTCTGAAGTCTCTTCAAGAGACAGCGGAGTTGGGGAATATTGACTGGAAACTCCTACGAGTAGGCATAGGATCCAAACGGCAAATGTGCCAGGTGGCATAGTGTATACCGGCAGATATGGGATTACAGGGGTCTTGAGATTCTGAATGACGTCTAATAATCTGTAGAGAAGAGAAAGACATTGGCATGGATATCATTTCACAAATTTACACAGAGATCAGATCAAATGATTTTTCAGTGAATTTGATCAAACTTGGAGGATTCATCTTCTTTGAAAGAGTTAGAAGGATCCCCTGACAATAGGACGTTTATAGGATTGCTTAAGGCCCCAGCGGTAATCTGTACGGGGGCCCATCAGCATGTGTTTAATTTTCCTATAGCGACACCACAGGGGGAACAAAATATTACACTGTTCCTATTGGGATCAAGTCAAGTCCATGCAATATTTCTATGTGCTAGGTCCTCCATATCTGCCCTTTGCGAATAGAACAAATATGTAAAAAAGGACAAGTGCAGCTATAAATAATATACAAATAGTTATATGCTAAACCAATTCATTGTATATTTTATATCTGAATGTGCCTGAGGACAAAAGTGGAAACCAATAAACTTAAACTGAACAAACGAATGAAAATATGCCGAGATGAGGTCAAAAATGTTTTGGTTTTTTTTTGGATAGAGGGACCATTAATTTAATAAAAATACCTTTATTAGGGTGGCACAGAGGGCGCTCACAAAAAATACAATAATTATACATAACATGTCATATGATAAGTAAAAAACAGCATACACCCACCAAAAATTCATAAATATAAATAAGAACCAATAAAAGTGCAAGGTGCTAAAAAGGATTAAAAAAACAGAGTAATCATGCAAACCAAAAATAATAAAGATGCAAAATATTTTAGGGTGATAGAAGTTATAGATTCAGGCAATGATAAAGTGATAATGACTGTATCAAACAAAATTGAATGCTGTGTCACTCGTAAGAATAGATAAAAGGTTCTGTATATATTTAATGATCGTACAGATTATCTATCCAGATGAAACATAAGTGAAAATTGCATCAAAGAAATATATGTCAAACATCACAATGCTGCATACTGAACCTTAATTATATATGGTAATACCAGTCATGAGTATTGGTAAAATTGCATGGTGTTGAAACATACCAATATGGATGGGGGGGTTGTTGGATGTGGCGCCATACCCCAACTATGACTCATGGCGCGTAAAACAAACAAACCATCATACAGCAGTGGACATAAAAATACATTAAAAAAAGTTATGACTCTTGGAAAAAGGAGAGGAAAAGACGAAAGTACAAAAATGAAAATTGGCCGTGGCGGGAAAAGGTGAAGCCACCTTTAGATCACCATCACCTGCATTTTGTCATCCTCCCAGTCTTTTAGGTTGATGAAAAAAAACCCTGATTTCAACTGAATCAGTTTCTTCTTCAACATTGAAGTCTATGGAAAACGGATCCGTTAAGTAGATTACTGGACATAGGAACTTAGCCTTACACAGCTCCTATATTTTTGTAGTCCTCAAAAGTATAATTTCCAGAGATAAACCAGCCATAATCACATGAAGCACACAACTCCGTCATTTACCGGTCATGCACAATCCGCAGACAAGAAAACTTTTATCCTTGAATGCGCATTGTTTTATTGTCCAAGGTCATGAGTGTCCCGCTTCTCCTGAGGCTTTTCTCATGTAGTGACTAGTGAATCCAAGCTTTGATGACCTTCGGTAAGGAGCCAGCTCACCATGATATGAATAGACCTCTCTGAACTGCAGCACAAGAAGAACATTCAGTGCCATGAAGTTTTCAGACATCAGCAAAACATGCCCTAAGGTGGCAGCACTTTATTACCAAGTGTAAATCAGATTTGGGCAAGAGAATGAATTGCATTTAGTAGACCACTCATTGTTTCTGGGAAGTAATGAAAAGACAAAACATGGGTGTAGGTCTTATAATGATGCATGATGCCTATTACGAGGGTGGAAAAACCCAAAGACCTGAGTTCCCACAGATGTTCACAGCTGTTGACATGCAAATATATGCAATTTGTTTTTAATCTGAAGCACTATTTTTCAGAAGATCTTTATCTGGTGGCTGGCATTTATACCAAAGAAGTTTTTAAAGGGGTTCTCCAGGACTATCTTATTTTTTTTTTAATTATGGGCCTACAAACTAATAGACTAATTACTAACAGAGAAAACTACCTGCCTGTTCTACCTAGCGCCAGTTCAATGCAGTCACCGACCGCTCATGCCAGCAATTCAGCTTCTCCACATCAAAAAAGCAGTGTCACGACACAGCTGTCGGGTGACCCGGGATCAGGGGCTCCTTTCCTGGCCCTAACACTTGGAGCATCCTAGCTTGCCTTGCTCCCCAGGATACTTCAGATGGCGTAGATGCTGGGGCCTCCGCCCTTTCCTTATCTCCTGAGTTAGCCCTCCATCTGTTCTCTTCTCCCACCCAGCAAAGAGGGGGTGCTACTGTGCACCATAGTACACCAACCCAACAAACAAGGCAACAAAGACACTGGGAAACTGAAAACTCCAGGCATGCAAAATATTCACTCACATATAACAGAGGAATCCACCAGGGTGTGCAAGAAGGGGAAGAAAGCAAATCAGGGAAAAATAAGGAATTACCATACATACAAACCAAGCAACAGTCACTAATAACTCCTCCAACTCTCCTCATAAGTACTCCTCTCTCACCGATAGCCATGCAGCAAATGCTTTGTAACAGAGCCCAGAAAATAAAGGGGAAGGGAGTGGCTAACCGTGCTCAGCTGTAAGCACAGGGATTTCCAACATGGCCGATTAACCCCTGTTCTGCTAGAAGAAATTAACACATTTAAAATAAAGGAGAAGTGCTTCTTCTCAGCGCCGGAGTAGGATCAATCAGACGCTGCGATCTTCTGGCTACACACTGTCGCAGTAACCCCGTGACAAGCAGCTCTTCCTCTTTCGGGCCGCCCTGTTGATGGGGTTTCATTTAGATTGACAGTCAACTTCCCGCAATGTGGAAGCGGGGCAAATGAAAATCCGCTGCTCTGTCGACGTGATGGCGGAAGCCGCTGAATCACCAGCAGGAACCGTCTGTGACCACTCTCTGTAGACAGAGATTGGCGCTGGACACTTCAGGCAGATAACAACAAATAAATTAGCCCCCTGTGGCGCTATAGCATGCAAACATGAAATATGAAATTTGAATTGCATTACTACAATAGAGAATATGAAAAATTGAGAATGCTTAGTGCACAAATTGGCCAATTCAGGTGTACCCGAAATGTAGACTTTAGTCTAAGAGAGGATTCACATTAGATAGGTTCCCATTGTTGGTCATATATTGAGATGGCTACTCTTAGTAAGCACCTGTTCACACCTGATTTCTGTTTGGAAGTGACGGTCAGTCTTTTGATATTTGTATACAACAGGCAGGTAGTTAGCAACTAACTGCCTGTTAGTTCTTAGGCCCAGATTAAAAAAAGGAATATTAAAGCTCTTGGGCAAATTGTGATGCCTAGTTACTAGAAATTGGCGAACTGAACTCAAATTTTACAAAAAGCTGTTTTCCAGAATACAAATTTTGTATAATTTGCTCTGTGTGAATTCAGCCAGCTGGACACCATTTTGATGAGCCATAGAAGGCCAGCAAATGATGAAAAAAAAATAAAATTCACCCCTCACCCCTCTGGTCGTCCCACTGCTCACCGCCTGGTCCTCAGAGCCTCTTCTTTCTGTTGCATCTCAACTGTCTTCACTCTTCACCCTAAAATAGGACTTCTGGCCATGACCAGGTCTCGGAGGTCATTACAAGTCATAAAGTCTCATCACCCGTCGTTTTTTTACATCTTAAAAAGGAGCATCCTAGTTGTGGAGAATAAGTTCTTTCAAAATTCAATCTCTTGGGAAAATCCACCCAATTTGGCAAATTCAAATTTTCCCAGATCTGCTCATGTCTACTAATTACCCTATAATATAGTAGCATTTTGTTTCCAAATGTTGGCAGGAAAAAAGATGTGTATGTTATGCACATTCTTCATGCTTTTTTATGTGTTTTTTGTTGTGTTTTTTAGGTATTAATTTGAATGGGTGAAAATCGCTGCAAAACACTGAAAATTGACATACTGCAGATGTGAAGGACACTTTGATGGTTTAATATCGCAAGAAAAAAATGCAGCCTGTAGATGACACTTTGGAAATTATATTCATTATGCTGGGACTGGAAAACTTGGCATTTTTTTTCGAATGGAAAAAAAATGCTGTAAATACTCAATGTGTGGACAAGACCTTTTAGTATGAATGATGTAGGAGATTATCTCAGGAGTAATCAAAATCCGAGCATTGTTTCATCTCTATGGCTCCTATGAAGACAATTCATCACTGTGAGACAGACAGAAAACTTTTTAAAAGTAAAATGATTGCAAAAACCTTTATCTCATAAATGAGGACCTCCAGTTTTATATTCTCGCATCTTATAAAGACCCACTTAAACTTACACTGGATGCAAGTCTGGAACCTGTGCCCTGATCAAGATAAAATGACTTGTTGACCCCCTTTGGCTTTGCTTGACCCCTAATCTGCAACTTCCTTTGATTTTGAAATAAATGAGTTTTTACACTTGGGTCATGACTGAAATCCATTAATCAAATATGCCAAAGAAATGAAAGGATAAAAGAGGTAAAAGGAGCCTCATAAGACTTAAAAAAAAAGATAGAGAACTGGGGCATTACAGGACCCAGTATAGGGCTGCTGCCGGTCAACCTGAAACATGGTATATAGTACCGGTCCAATGTGTGGTCTGTTCCACTATGGCTATCTTCACTTCTGTGCCCGACATCCTCAGACAGCCATCCTGGGCACCTCATGTACTTACTAGATCCCGCAACATTAATACTTCGCAGCAGGCAACTACTGACAGTCCTCACTTGGTTCGACATCATGAAATTGAAGTATGCAGAAAAAGCGTCCAGGTGGCCGTCCGCCCCCAGAAGTGAGGGTAGCCCTGATCCGGCTGCCATGAAGAACCTGGATGATGGCCCGGTAAGGCATGAGTCTTTTTTCTCAACTCTAGTATACAATGTTCCCCAGACTGGAGCCATTGACTTTATCAAGACAAATGGAGTCCAAAGTTTGAAACTTTACACTTTGCTCGAATTTTTTATAACATCATCCATCTTTTTACCATGGGTGACAAATGATGGCTCCTTGATTCCAATCCTCTGTAACATATCTACTCATTTAAGTGCATCCATTAATACATTGCTTCAGTAGAGGTTTTTGTATACTATGTGATATATGGTAAGGGGGCACCAATAGAGGATTCTGCACTGGGCACCAGGCACCATCTAACTAAAGTTCCGCATTGATTAGACAAAAGTGTTTTTCTTATAAGTAAAAGAAAAATTAGACTGAAAAAATCCCCAGACCTAGATGATACAACATGTGTTTTACGAGCTGATAATAAGTTATTTGACATGGTTTGTGTTTGAAAGCAGTGACCGTTGATCATTATATTTTTACCGCTTTTGCTGGAGCTATAAACACATGATAATCACACACGCAGCTCCCTCCAGTGTTCTGCATCATTGGAGCCATCGCTTAGTAATAGATTAATGTCAAAGATATCACTAAAGAATAAATAAAAATTCAGGGACCAAATCCTTGAATTGTGCCTCCCCTGCCTATTCCCAAACTTGCACCTTGCACAGTTGCCTACTTTGCCCTCCTGTTGTCCTGAAGTTCGACCGAAAAATTATAGCACCGTGGGTCCCAAAACATGGGTGCAGTATGACCATCTTCCCTACTTTAATCTGGTTTATCGCCCTTAATTCCAATGTAATTCTCATATGTTAAAGGGGATATTTAGGACTTTTATCATTTTTCCACTATAATTTCTCTGTTATTTGAACTTAACGTAAGGTAGTTGCCAAAAGCCTGCCAGTGTCGATCTGCACCAGTTCAAAGAGTTCACGGACCACTTTTTCGGCTGACGTCATTTTCTCTTTTGCTCTGTTCAAGGGGCGTCTCTACTGATGTCATGCTGATTGACAGCCAGCTTCCCACTGCCTAAGTACAGGGAACCGGCTGTCAATCAGCATGGCATCAACAGTGACGCCCCGATGACAAGGGAAGCTCAGAAGAGGAAGAGCTGCTTTGTTTACAAGAGGTGTAATGAAGTAGGGAAATCGCCAGCAGAGATTGTCCCCGTACAGAACAGGCAGGTCGTTAACAGCTACCTGCCTGTTAGTTCTTAGCCCCATACACAAAAATAATAAAAGTCCCAGATAACCCCTTTAACGGTGACATCTTTCTGCTGACAATTATTCTCTGTTTATGGCTAGCTTATCTCAACTAGTTTTGGAGCACAGAGACTTTTTCCAATTATGTAACGGATATAATTAGGCTCACTATTTCATTAACTCAAGAACCTTGCGGACATTGTGGACATGTACGTTTATATAAAAAAAATAACTGGGTGCTGATTAAGGTGTCCTAATCCTTCTGACGCCATGTTCAGTTCTAATTATAATACTATACTTATCTACACGTATAAACAATTATGCTGTTGCTGTTACATAAACATTATTAGTCACTATCTGGAGCTTCATTTTCACTTTTGGTGACAAGGATTGGTATTTAGCTCTTGTATTATGTCTTATTTGAAGGAGAAATCCAGCGTTATTGGTGGTGGGATGTGGGGAATTGATGCCTACCAGCTTCTATAATGAAGAGGTGCAGTACTCAAACTCTTTAACAAGTGGATAGATGTCGATGGAAATAAAAAAAATATATATCACCCTAAAATACCAAAAATTTGGAACCTTAAAAGGAATTTGTCACTTGTTTCATGCTGCCCAAATCCCAGTCAGCATGAATCAGAGTCTGGCTCCATGATTGCAGCCAGGCATGGTCTTTCTCTGAAATGCTTTGATGTGCCAGGGACTATGAGCCCTGGCCAGCTCCACTAGAGGTGATCGTCAGGTCTTCATCATGTGCGCACACAAGAAAAGAGATGTCAATCATCTGGAGCAATTCGGGGAGGGATCACGTCAGACCACCCTCACCTCTCCCCGTAGTTCTTTACTGCTCTTCAAACTGTGTTTTCTATGAAACATCAGAATTTGGGCAGCCAGACTCTGATACATGCTGACCAGCCCTTGAGAAAATTGAGTGACAAGTTCCCTTTAAAGGGAAACTGTCACCTGGGAAAAATGCTATTTATTTGCAGATATAGGGTCAATCTGCAGTTAAATAGTGTTACAATTCTACAGAAAGTGCAACTACCGGGAAACAATCAACTTATATCATCCAGCTTTCAGTCATCGAGGCATTTATTGTATCAGATAAACATTTTTATATTTCATTGGTTTGGATTTTAGGTAATATAAAAATATCTTATTCTTTTTTAGATTTTGTTATTTATAATATGGGAAAATTAGGTTGTTTAAAATTTTATATTTCTTTTTCTTTAAATTTTCTTACATTTTTTTAATGTTTATTGTGTTTTTTCATTAGTCATTTAAAGGGATTTAAACCTGCGATTGCTTGATCACCTATACAATACACTGTAATATACTGTAGTATTAAAGTCTGTTGTATATTAGTCTCCTATGATGCTTTGCCACAGGCTGGGCTCCAGAGGAGTAGTAACATGGCAGACACAAGAGCCTTCAGTTGGCACCTCATGATAATGTCATGGGGGTGGAGGCTGGGCTGGCATTAGTGGATAAGCCTGGGCAGTTGCCCCGGGCCCCCAGGCACAGAGGCCCCCGTGCTGTGTTCCCGCTAGTGTAAGCCTATCTTGGAATCGTTGGATCCTGTGATTGATGTCAGTAGGAGAACAGCCAAACTGGAGAGGTGACAGAGTGCAGCAGAGGGAGAAAGAGAACATAAGCAAAAAGAATATAGTGCAGGGAGCAGGTGAAGAAGCAGAGAGGAAGGATCAGAGCTAACAAGAAATGGAAAGCAGAGCACACAGAAGGAAGAAGCTGTGAGGAAGGAGCAGAGCAAACATGGAATAGAGAGCTGAACACACAGAAGGAAGAAGCAGGGAGGAAGGAGCAAAGCAAACAAGGAATGGAGAGCAGAGCACACAGAGGGAATAAGCAGTAAGGAAGGCGT
>VIAB01000397.1:313505-324644 GCA_009801035.1 Oophaga pumilio
GGAGTGGAGAGCAGAGCAAACAGAAGGAAGAAGTAGAGAGAAAGAAGCAAAGCACAAAAGGAATGGAGAGCAGGGCACACAGAAGGAAGAAGCAGAGAGTAAGGAGCAAAGCAAACAATGAATGGCAAGCAGAGCACACAGAAGGAAGAAGCAGTAAGGAAGGCATAAAGAAAAGAAGGAAAGGAGAGCAGAGCACACAGAAGGAAGAAGCTGAGAGGAAGGAACAAGCAAACAAGGAATGGAGAGCAGGGCAAACAGAAGGAAGAAGCACAAAGGAAGGAGCAAAGCAAACAAGGAATGGAGAGAAGAGCAAACAGAAGGAAGAAGCAGAGATGAAGGAGCAAACCAACCAAACAATGGAGAAAAGAGCAAACAGAAGGAAGAAGCAGAGATGAAGGCGCAAACCAACCAAAGAATGGAGAGCAGAGCACACAGAAGGAAGGAGCAGAGAGGAAGGAGCAAAGCAAACAAGGAATGAAGAGCAGAGCACACAGAGGGAAGAAGCAGTAAGGAAGGAGCAAAGCAAACTAGGAGTGGAGAGCAGAGCAAACAGAAGGAAGAAGTAGAGAGGAAGGAGCAAAGCACAAAAGGAATGGAGAGTAGAGCACACAGAAGGAAGAAGCAGAGAGGAAGGAGCAAAGTAAGCAAGGAATGGAGAGCAGAGCTCACAGCAGGAAGAAGCAGAGAGCAAGGAGCAGAGCAAACAAGGAATGGAGATCAGAACACAGCAGAAGGAAGGAGCAAAGCAAACAAGGAATGGTGAGAAGAGCACAAAGAAGGAAGAAGCAGAGAGGAGGAGCAGAGCAAACAAAAAATGGACAGCAGAGCACACAGAAGGGAGAAGCAGAGAGGAAGGAACTAGCAACCATGGAAAGGAGAGCAGGAGAAACAGAAGGAAGAAGCTGAGAGGAAGGAGCAAAGCAAAAAAGGAATGGAGAGCAGAGCACACAGAAGGAAGAAGCAGAGATGAAAGCGCAAACCAACCAAGGAATGGAGAGCAGAGAACACAGAAGGAAGAAGCAGAGATGAAGGCGCAAACCAACCAAGGAATGGAGAGCAGAGCACACAGAAGGAAGAATCAGAGAGGAAGGAGCAGAGCAAATAAGGGCAATAGCCATTGGACGTAACCTTCCCATTTGTAACCCCATATTGTCATGCTGTCATTGAGTGTACCTTTAATTTTTTTTTACTAATTTGTAATTCATCCAATTGACAGACTGCAACATTATTGTGATAAGGAATAACCGTGCAAAAAAATTATCTGAGCAAATGAGTTAAAAGAGTTTTTGGTTTTGGAAAACCCCTGTCGCTCAGCTGCAGTTTGCTTTACCCTCCCCAGGTCCATCATTGAGTCATCGTTGCTGCTTCCAGTGTCTGTTATTGTCTGTAACCCTGATGTCATATTGACAGCGCTGCAGCCAATCAGTGAGCTCAGCGGATCTGAGAAACGCTACAGAATATAACAGGCATCGAGAGCAGCGGCAGAGGGAAAGGGCTTTTCCAAAACCGCAAAACTCCTATTGTTGCTGCTTGCCTTAACCCCTTAGTGACAGAGCCAATTTGCAGCTTAATGACCGGGCCAATTTTTACAATTCTGACCACTGTCACTTTATGACTAGTAGCCGAGACCCCGGAGAAAATCCGACTCTGGGGGGCGCTATATACTTTTTCCACAGCGCCGTTAATTTACGGTTTAAGTACCCTTAACTACCGCCGTTAAAAGGCGTATCGGCGGTCGTTAAGGGGTTAATCAATTTTAGGCTTTTAATTTCTTCCTGTCAATACACTACAATCTGCCCAGCACCACAGTAAAATACAGTTAAAAGACTGCTTTGTCCAAAAATTTGTATTCACTACGAACATATATTTACCACTTTACGACTTTTCAATGAAGTTATAAATAGCAGGTCTACAATTAGAAATGTCTAATCCAGTGTCAGCTCATGAGTGGATTAAAAACGGAGGGACGCGGGTTTATTTTGGCTTTTCTCGATTGAAGGCGGAATTGTTTGCTGGAATCATTTATAGCTTTGTAAATTAGACCGTCTATATTTTATGTGACTGCAGCAGCAGCGGGGCACATAACCCTTCATGGCTGCAGGCGGTGGCATCTCGCTGTGTCTACATCGCACAAGGGATCGTTCCACTTTGTCCATGAATAATGGCCTTCTTTCCCACAGTACAAAGCAGCAATTGTGTCACTTATATTCTTTGGCCTCCCCAGACTTTTGGTTATAAAAGTTTGGTAGTAAATTTTACTCTAATTAAATTTTAAAAAGAAAAGGATCATTGAAAAGGACTAATACTTTCACGCTAGAATGTTTTTTTAAAATGTATTTAAATCCAATATTTTTAATTTTTAGAAGTTGAATTAGCATTACGTTATTTTTCAGTTTTTCAGGACATTTTTCATTTAAAATTTTCCAATAAATGAAAGGCAATAAGAACTGTGATTCCAGGAGGGGTGGAATAAGCACTGATATACATAACACACATGAATAAAGAGTGCCAAACTATATTGATTATACTATACTTGTTACATCTATACTATACTTGATACTATACTATACTTGTGTATCTGTCTGTCTTTGCTGGTATGTGTCCTGTCTGCATTAGCCTGCATATTCGCTGAACGCCATTCACACTTGTGTATCTGTCATTGCTGGTATGTTTATTTCCTGTTCCATTCCCTACTGTGTTAGCAGCAAACTTTACTTATTAACTCCTGTCTGTTATTTTATGCCATTGTTTTACTTGTCTTACTTGTCTCTCTGTGACTCCTTCCTTTTGATTAAACCTGGTATGCTTCATGTGCAATTAAAGGCATATAAATTTAAAGCAATAGGTCTATGCTAACCTTGGTCTACAGTATGTGTGCAGCATCTTTAAGTGCAGCTTTTAAGCGTACATCAGAAATATACCAGAAGTGACCAGAAGGTAAGAGCTATAGCTGCTTATAAATTAGCTTTCCTCTTTATCTCCTACACTCTCGCCATGCTAACTTATGCCCTTACAATTTTTGCTCCACCAATCCTTAAGGCACTGTCATACTTAGCGATCGCACCAGCGATCACGACAACGACACGACCTGGCGAGATCGTTGGTGCGATCGCTATGTAATCGCTAGTTAGATTCCAAACACAACTCATCAGCGATCTGTATAATGACTTCTGCGGTCGTTGGGAAAACCTAGTCCCACCTGCGATGCTGGTGAAGTCGTTCATAAAGGGTATCACACTCAGCGATTCAGGCTCACCAGCAGGACACCAACGACCAAAAAACGGCTCAGAACATTCATAAGCGATCAGCGACATCTCAGCAGGGGCCACATCGCTGCTACATGTCACACACAGCTGCGTCGCTAACGAGATCGCTACTGCGTCATATATGGTGACGCAGTAGCGATCTCGTTAGCGATCTCGTTTAGTGTGACAGTACCTTTACTCTAGTTCACTATCCCCAAACCCCAGCACTCTCCAAACAAATTTTTATCTCACCCTTCCTATTACCTTCTCACCTAACCTCAACTGCAGACCTGCTCCTTAACCTCAGATTGCTTCTACTGAAACAGAAAGCAAACCTTCTACTCTTGTTTTCTCACCTCCTCTCCCTCTCTCTAATTCTCCTCACAGCTGGTGACATATCTCCCAATCCTGGACCTCCACATGTGACTTTCTCTATTAATTCCCCCTTTTATCACTCCCCACCTACTAGAAACCACCACAATCTCTGCAGCACCAAACCTCCACTCCGTGGCATCCCTTCTCCTGAATGCTCTGGAACACCTGTTCCATCTGCAATAAGCTGCATGCCATTCATGACCTCTTTACCTCTTGTAACCTATCCTTCCTGGACCATACTGAAACATGGTCACACCCTCTGACACAGCCTCATCCCCTGCGCTGTGTTACGGTGGCTTTCATTTCACTCACACTTCTTGCCCTAGCAATAGACATGGTAGAGGAGGTCTGTTTTCTTACAACTGCACCTTCAACTGAATCCCACCTTTACCCTCCCTCATCTTCTCTTCTTTTGAAGTGCAATCTGTCTGTGTCTACTCTCCCTCTAACCTCCAAGTAGCCATCATATATTGAGCCCTGGGCACGGCCACTGCCTTTATTGACCACTTCTCCACCTGGCTTCTATACTTTCTGTTGACAATCCCACCATGATAATGGGTGACTTCAACATTCCCCTGACACCAGCCAGCCTGCAGCCTCCAAGCTCATATCCCTTGCTTCATCATTTGATCTTACTCAGTGGACTTCCAAATCCAGTTACACAGACTGACATACATTAGACCTTATCTTCATCCGCCTCTGCTCCTTATCTAACCTCACAACCTCATCTCTCCCCCTATCTGACGACCATCTAATCACTTTCTTATCCCTGTCCTACTCACCTGCCTCCAATGTTTAGAAACTAGCACACCCTCCGCAGAAGCCTCCGACATCTAGACACCCACATGCTCTCCGGCCCTATTCCATTGCTGTCCTCCACATCTTCATTTAAAAACACAGACAATGCCACAGCTTTCTACAACACCACACTGGCAGCAACTATTGACTCGGTCACCCATCTCAGGCATGGCAGAGTGTGACAAATCAATAGACAACCCTGGCACAATAACCACACTTAAAACTTCGACAAGTGTCCAGGGTTGCGGAATGGCATGGGAAGAAAACACACTCTCAAGAAAACTTCACTTAATTCAAAACAACAACTTTCACATTCTAATCGACTCTTACCTCTGCTAAACAGTTTTATTTCAGAAATCTTGTATCTTCTTTATTTCACAACTCCAAACAGTTATTCAACACTTTAAACACCCTCCTCCGCTCTCTACTGTCCCCTCCGACTTCCATCATCTCTTCAGAAGACTTTTCTGCACATTTCAAAAATAAGGTCTACTAAAGGCAAGTCTTTACTACCCATCCACCACAAGCCATATGTATAAAAGACTAGTGCTCCTCCCCCATAACCTTCCTCCCCACCATCACAGAAGGAGAGCTCATTCACCTCCTCTCCAATTTGCACCTCACCTCTTGTGCACTTGACACCATCCTATTCAAGTTCCTCCCCAACCTCACAACCAGGCTTATATCAGCCCTAACCCATCTTTTCAACCTATCGCTAACCTCTGGTACTTTCCCTTCTGATTTCAAACATACATCTATCATTCGTAATGAAGCCATCCCTTGACCGATCTCTAAGTCCAGCTATCGCCCCATATTACTGCTCCTGTTCGCCTTCAAACTCCTAGAACAGCACTTTCATGCTGAACTTTCCTCCCATCTCTCATCTAACTCAATCTTTGACAACCTACAATCCAGCTTTCATGCCTACCATTCCACTGAAACTGCCCTGACCAAAATTACAAACAACTTACTGCCATAGCTAGACCTGTCCTCTGCCTTCGATACAGTCGACCACTCCCACCTACCACAAATCTTCTCTTCCCTTGGTGGCAAAGACCTTACCATCTCCTGGATCTCCTCATACCTCTCTAACCTTACATTTAGCATCTCCACTACCACACTACCTCCTCATCCTGCCTTCTCTCTGTTGGTGTCACCCAAGGCTCTGTTGTGGGACCCTTACTTTTCTCAATATATACCTTTGGCCTGTGGCAACTCATAAAGTCCTATGGCTTACGGTACCACCTGTACACTGATGATACTAAGATCTACGTTTCGACTAGACATCATCTCTCTGTTGTCCAAAATCCCTGAGTGTGTATCAGCCATATTCGCCTTCTCATCGCGCTTACTAAAACTCAATGTGGACAAAACTGAACTCATCATCTTTCCTCCATCTCACCTAACTCCCCTATCTGATCTATCTATCACAATAAATAACATCATGTTTTCCCCTGTACCGCAAGTCCGCTGCATCAGAGTAACCCTTGACTCTGCCCTGTCCTTCAAACCGCACATCCAAGCTATTGACACTTCCTTCCGCATCCAACTCAAAAATATTTCCAGAATTCATCCTTTACTCAACTCTGAATCTATTAAAATGTTAGATCATGCCCTCATCATCTTCCACCTCTACTACTACAATTTCCTCCTCTGTAGCCTCCCTGCTAACTCTTATACCTCTCCAGTCCATCCTTTACTCTGCTGCATGACTAATCCACCTTTAACCTTACTATTCCTCCACTTCTCCAATCTGGAAATCTCTTCATCGGCTCTCAATTCCCCAACGTATCTGTCATGCGTCTGGGTTCGAACCCTTGAGCTTGTACTTTGTGGTCAGCTTGTGTATCCACTATACCACAGCAGATTCACCTTTTCTCCTAGTGTTTAGTTTCTGTTATCCTTGCTTCAGTCTTTTAAGAGTTAACAGTGTTTTGATTTACTCATTTGTCTGCCCTATCATCTTTCAGGTGCGGCTTTATATATTTTCCCCCTGCTAGTATTTTCTATTGGTGATAGTCTCATTTCGATGTTCAGCTATACTGCTGTAGTTTAAGCCAATCAGTGAAAGACCAGCTAGGGTTTATCTCTTTGCTGTTTATCTGTTTATGTTATTTTCCCTGCACCTATCTTCTGTATCTTTTTCAGAAGTAGGTGATATACTTTCTATTAGTATGCACCTAATCCTTTATTTTGTATTTCTTGGTTTTGTTTCACTCACTCTGGGATCTCTTTCTACTTCAGCACACTTTCCCTTCTGTATGTAATTCACACTTTGCTCTTCCCTCCGGTTCTTTAAGAGGTACCTTAAGTGCTCAATGGACTTTCAGCACGCATCTCTTCAAGCAAGCTTACAGCCTGCAATAACCCCTGCCACTTCATCACCACTGGACCCCCCCAAACAGAAAAAATGAAGGCCGCAAAGGCAGGGCCCTCTCCCCTCTGTACCAGTCTGACAATGTTAGTTTGTTCACTGTAATTTATACTTGTATTTTGTGTGTAATCATGGTGCTCTAAAAAGAAATAATAATAATAATTAGTGTATACAAAAAATGGTCACAGCCTTTACATAACTTTAACTATATCTTCACCCACAGCTCAGCTAAAAGCTGAAGTCCATTAATCGGCTAAAGCTGTCCACTGTCAACCCCCACTATGCTATCGATGTTGAACTCCCTCCATTTGATGTGGGCTCTGGCGCTGATCCCACATCTTTTCCAGCACGTCAGCTGTTTTGAACAGCTGACATGTACCTCTAATAGCCGTGGGTGGAATCACGATTCACCCGCTGCTGTTAACCCATGAAATGCTGCTGTCAAACTCTGACAGCGGCATTTAACACGTCCTTCCGGCAAGCGCGCCGGAAATCCTGCCCATCGGTGACTCGCAATCACGTGACAACAGCCAAAGGTCTCCAGCAGGCCTGTATGGTTGTCACTGTCGGATTGCTATGAGCGCCGCCTGTATGTAGCAATTCTGCTACATATAGACGATCTGATCATCGCCTGTACGTAGCAAAGCCGATTGGGTTGTGGCAGCTTCTAGTCTCCCATGGAGACTACTGAAGCATGCCAAAAATAAAAAAAATTTTTAAAATATTAAAATAATGTCAAAGTTCAAATCACCCCCCTTTCGCCCCATTCAAAATAAAACAATAATAAAAAAATCAAACATACACATTTTTGGTATCGCCCGATCTATTAAAAAAAAAGAATTAACCCGATCAATAAACGGCGTAATGAAAAAAAAGTCAAAACGCCAGAATTACTTTTTTTGGTCGCCGCAAAATGCAATAATAATAATAAAATGCAATAACGGGCGATCAAAAGATCGTATCTACACCAAAATGGTATAATTAAAAACATCAGCTCGATATGCAAAAAATTAGCCCTCACCAACCCGAGATCACGAATAATGGAGACGCCTTTGGTATCGAAATATGGCCAATTTATTTTTTTAACAGACTTTGGAATTTTTTTTCACCAGTTAGATAAATAAACACCTATTAATCAAAAAATGGAGCAGCACAGTTAATCATTAGTGGGTGCAAATTCCTCTTCAGCAATACCCCAATACTTGCCAACTTAGATATGAATATCCACATCTTCTATCTGTCTATTGGAGTGCTGCCTATTTTTTGGATAAATAAGCACCTAGACATGTTTGGTGTCCATGAACTTGTAATGACCTGGAGAATCATAATGGCAGGTCAGTTTTAGCATTTAGTGAACATGGTAAAAAAAACGCAAAAAAGCAACTGTGGGATAGCACTTTTTTGTAACTTCACCGCACTTGGAATTATTTTCCCGTTTTCCAGTACACAATATTTTAAAAGCAATGGTGTCGTTCAAAAGTACAACTCGTCCCGCAAAAAACAAGTCCTCACATGGCCATAATGACCAAAAAATGAAAATGCAAAAACGAAAATACCTTCGCTGGTTAAGGGGTTAGAGGGGCTTTTTTTTCGGGGTGGGGGGGGATAACATCTGCCACCCAACTACATTTTTTTTTAATAAACTGTTCTTTACTCACTATTCCTGGGTCCAGTGCCGAGTCCCCAACTCCCATGGACACTCCTATTGTCTGCTTATATATTTGGTTCCTGAAAGAGAAGATAAGTAATTATTTAGGACAGAAACTGCTTCCATATTACAATTTTTAAATTTTGGAGAAAAATCACTATATTAAAAATGTTATTTTTCACACTTTTGGATTTTTTTGTGCTGATCATTGCAGTTCCACTTCCGAAAACCACATAAACCACATAAATTTTGTGTATTCTCTCAAAATAGACTTTCCATCAAGCATTTTCTGAGTAATTGCAGAAACACCAACTACCTCTTTATTTATTCTGATATTATAATGTGAACAATGTTTCTACAAAGTGTTAACTATTCACACATTAGTAACTGCTGCATTCTCTTAAGTGAGATGTACGAATTAGGTATCTTCGGTAAATTTGCAATTTTATTATGCAGTGATACTATTTTACTCATCTGAGTATATAGGTGCTATAATGTGAACAAGGTTCTAATAATGAACCATTCAATCATTGCCATATAATGGAATCACTTGTTTGAATTAATTAGACACACATGTGTGATTGGGATCAAATCCTACATAGATGTACATAGCACTTGCAATGTTATCATGATTAAGGATGGTTCTCATCTGAAATGCATAGATCTACATTGTTTGTTTATGGATTTTTGCACATGACATTTGATGTCTGAATTTTAACCTTTTGGATTTTCTATAGAATACATTTTTCTACAACTGTAGAGCTGGAATTTTCTTTGATTGTTATCAACTACACTTGACATAGTGAGGTGCGCCCGAGTAAGGCTAAGTTCACACTAGGCGTTTTTTAACCTAATTTTAAGCTGCGTTTTACAGTACCAGCAAAGCCTATGAGAGTTCAGAAATCTCATGTACGCATTGTTTTTCTATCAGTATTTTGTGCTTTGCAGCGTTTTTTGAACACAGAGCATGTCATTTCTTTCACCCATGGATTTGAATGGGTGGTGAAAAACGGTGAAAAAAAAAACTCACCAAAAATGCAGATATCAGGTTTTGCAGTGTTTTTGTGCCAAAACATGATTCTTTAGAATAGGACTTTTTTAAAGGCTAAACTTTATCAGCATGCACAAGAGACAAATCTAGCATGACAAAACCGCTGCAAAAAACGCAGCGGAAAACGCAAGAAGAACCAAGGAAAACTTGTTTTTTTTTGCAGCTTCTTTGCTACCAAGAGATCAGGTTTTGCTGTAGAAAAAAAAATGCTGAAAAAAACGCCTAGTGTGAACTTACCCTAAGGCCGGGGTCAGACTAGCGTATGGCATCCGATGCGAGATAATCGGATGCGATATGCTAATGACCCTCGGCTCCTGCTGTGCTGCGTGCGGGAGCCGAGTGTCATGTGACTGTGCTCCGAGCCTCTCACACAGAGCGGATCGGAGCACAGCTGCGGAGGAGGCGGAGAAATGAGTTTCTCTATCTCCTCCATTGCCAGGGTATATCGCACAGCACTCAGATGATATCCGAGTGATGTGCGTTGTCTCACTCGCACCCATAGACTTATATGGGTGCGAGTGAGCCGAGACTCGGCCGAGTGTCCGTGACAATCGCAGCATGCTGTGATTTCACTCGCACGGTAAAAACGGCAGAGAAAAAAAAACGCTGATGGGAGCTGCCCCATGGATTAACACTGGTCCGAGTGCTACGCAATATTTTATCACATAGCACTCATCCGTATTCATTGCAAGTGTGACCCTGGCCTCATAGTGTTAGTATTTTAGTGCGACTAATTGAAAGTTAATAACCACTCATCTAATCCTAGCCTAGCAACCGCCATTATGGCCCCAATCCGAAAAGAATGTATGGAAAAAAATTTCCCACCCAAACAGGTGTTTGCGTAGGATAACTCTAAATTGAAACTGTGTCGAATAAAGAACTGCGCACTACCAATTGGACGAACAAATATTCTTTGAAAAAACAAATCGGGTAAATACTTCTCTACCCAGAGGAGTCATTTTGCATTTAACAATACATGATATGATGGAATCCATCACTATTGTCAGCTTCAAAAACAAACTTTCAGGCGGCTGCAGACATCTAAGGAAAAGCTAATTTATACGCACCCCCCAAAAAAAAGATGACAGAAAATGCTGGATGATAGAACAGATTGAGACGCAATAAACCAACATACACAAGATGCATCAAATACTGTATCTACTCAAGTATAAGCCGAGTTTTTCAGCACATTTTTTTTGAAAAAGCCACCCTTGGCTTATACTCTAGTGAGGGTCCCAAAAGACAGAGAGGTCGCGACAGCAGCAGAGCAGCGGGTCACAGGAGGCGGGAGCCGACGGCTGTGGCTAACTATTGTGCCCGCTGCTAAGGAGAAATGAATATTCACTGCGCTGGCAGTGAATATTCATTTCTCTTTAATCTTTAATCGCAGGCGCAGTAGTCACAGCCACCGGTTTCCTGCAGTTGCTGGGTGTTCACGTGTGCCCGATGCTTAAGGGAATGAATATTCACTGCTCTCCACTCCCATGGGCATGGAGGGCAGTGAATATTCATACCCTTAAGTAGCGGGCACACGTGATCGCCCCGCTGCCGCTGGCACTGGAACGAGACGCATAAAGGGAGCTCAGGGATGGTAAATACTATGGTTTATTTTTTTATGTTTTTCTGATGGGGGCCATGCATACAAGGA
>VIAB01000397.1:338029-350602 GCA_009801035.1 Oophaga pumilio
ACCTGACTCCTGATAGGGACAGCTGTGCAGAGAAACCTGATAGAAAATGTAGGTGTGAACTTTGGAGTTAGGGGGAGACAAATTCAATTCATGCAACTGCCTTCACTGCGATAATGAACAAAACTGTTTTGTAAAAAAATTTTAGTTCCTTAGTCCAAAGTGTTTTAAGGTACAGTACATACAGGTGCTTCTCACAAAATTAGAATATCATCAAAAAATGAATTTATTTCAGTTCTTCAATACAAAAAGTGAAACTCATATTTCATAGAGTCATTGCAGACAGAGTGATCTATGTCACTTGCTTATTTTTGTTAATGTTGATGATTATGGCTTACAGCCAATGAAAACCCAAAAGTCATTATCTCAGTAAATTAGAATAATTAACAAAAAACACCTGCAAATGCTTCCTAAACGTTTAAAAAGGTCCCTTAGTCTGTTTCGGTAGGCTCCACAATCATGGCGAAGACTGCTGACTTGACAGATGTCCAGAAGGCAGTCATTGACACACTCCACAAGGAGGGTAAGCCAGAAAAAGGTTATTGCTAAAGAAGCTGGCTATTCACAGAGTGCTGTGTCCAAGCATATTAATGGACAGTTGAGTGGAAGGAAAAAGTGTGGTAGAAAAAGCTACACAAGCAAGTGGGATAACCGCAGCCTTGAAAGGATTGTAAAGAAAAAGCCATTCAAAAATTTGGGGGAGATTCACAAGGAGGGAACTGCTGCTGGAGTCATTGCTTCAAGAGCCACCACACACAGACGTATCCAGGACATGGGCTACAAGTGTCACATTCCTTGTGTCAAGCCACTCATGACCAATAGACAACACCAGAAGCGTCTTATCTGGGCCAAGGAGAAGAAGAACTGGATTGTTGCTCAGGGGTCCAAGGTGTTGTTTTCAGATTAAAGTAAATTTTGCATTTCATTTGGAAATCAAGGTCCTAGAGTTTGGAAGAAGAGTGGAGAGGCCACAATCCAAGCTGCTGGAGGTCTAGTGTGGAGTTTCCACAATCAGTAATGGTTTGGGGAGCCATGTCATCTGCTGGTGTAGTTCCACTGTGTTTTATCAAGACCAAAGTCAGTGCAGCCGTCTACTAGGAAATTTTAGAGCACTTCATGCTTTCCTCTGCCGACACGCTTTCTGGAGATGGAAATTTCATTCTCCAGCAAGACTTGGCACCTGTCCACACTGCCAAAAGTACCAATACCTGGTGTAAAAACAACAGTATCACTGTGCTCGATTTGCGAGCAAAGTCAACTGACTTTAACCCCATAGAGAATCTATGGGGTATTTATGAAGAGGAAGATGAGAGACACCAGACCCAACAATGCAGATGAGCTGAAGGCTGCTATCAAAGCAACCTAGGCTTCCATAACACCTCAGCATGTGCCACAGGCTGATCGCCTCCATGCCATGCCGCATTGATGCAAAAGGAGCCGTGACCAAGCATTGAGTGCATATACTGAACATACATTTCAGTAGGCCAATATTTTGGATTTTAAAATCATTTTTCAAGCTGGTTTTATAAAGTATTCTAATTTACTGAGATAATGACTTTTGGGTTTTCATTGGCTGTAAGCCATAATCATCAACATTAACAGAAATAAATACTTGAAATAGATCACTCTGTGTAATAACTCAATATAATATATGAGTTTTACTTTTTATATTGAAGAACTGAAAAAAGTCACTTTTTGATGATGATTTTCTAATTTTGTGAGAAGCACCTGCAAATTCACTATCATATTAATATTTTATCCTTGCTTTAACTCATCCGATCTCCCAATTTCAGCACCAGTCCACTTCTCGTCAGTGTATGCTCTTTCAAAGGCTGTGGTTCGCACTAGCGAATGACAGCCGATGAGAGAGCATTTATATTCGGATTGCATTCATCCGATTTAATCGCAAGTGGGAGCCCTAACACTGAAAAGGAGCTTCCCGTACTGTTTCGACACATGATTACTAACGCGTGTTCTGCCTATCTGAGTACAGGGCAGTATGCTTTGTATTGTGTGCTGGTTTTGTTTGTTATAGCACCATCTAGTGGTGGCTGAATTAATAGCCTGTGCCTTTAACAAGCAGATAGAGTATTGCATTGTGGGATTGAAGCAAGGTATGCTGGGAAGAAGAAGCTCAATTTTCTTCCATGTACTTCAGGTAATACACGTGTTCATGTGCTCTCCTGTAACCTCTCCAACTTGAGTTTGCTATCCTGGTAAAGCATATCTGGTAAGATCAATATCTTCTCTAGCAATGCAGTGTTTAGGAGGTTATTAACTGTATAGCAGCCAGTGCATAGGAGATGTTATTAGAATCCTGTGTAAAGTTTGCATCATACTGCATACTTTCCTGTTAATTGTAAAGTGTCAGCTGTGTGCCCAATACTTATCTATGTCATTTGTATTTTTATAGTTTTACCGCGCATGTTCTATACTGTTCACCAATAAACAAGTTAGACTACAGAGGACAGTCTGCTTATTTGGAGTATGGAATTGTGGTTTAGGCTGTATGCTAGATTGCACACCGTGTCAACGTGTATGAAGGCAGAACAACGCGCTTGCATGGCTTAGTCCATTAGCTAGGCCCTTATCAATAATGGCTGATCTAGAGACTCATTGCCAACATCAGCAATTTCAAGCAAGCGGCGCAAAAAAAACAAAATAGCAGGAGGGTAACACATTCAAGCCTCCAGGCAACGCGTTTCTCACCTACATGGTCAATGAGCAGCTTGTGTCTACCATTGTTGCTTTTAAATCTGGACTAAATTAAGAAGATTTTTTATGAAGACAGGAGTGCTGGCTTTTTCACTTGGTTAATTCTCACCAACTCTTTAGATTTTACTTGCGGGAATGTAAGCATGGAAAATCCATGCCACTGTATTGTAACAAAAAAGTGACGTCTGCATCTCCTGCTATTCAATCTGTGCAAGACAAGCTGTTAGAAAAAGGATTTTGTTTTTATGGACTTGTGTGGTCTCCTGGTCGAGAGATAGATGGGGACCGGAGTCCATCACAGTAACATGGCCGCACACACCAAAGGAGGATCCCGCTTTTCTGTAGTGGGCTTGGGTGTGTAAGACGAGTACTTCACCCAAGGATACAACTCTATGCCCCGTTACATGTGAACCTAGCCCAAGGGCGCCTCAACTGTTTTAAAAAGTCATAAAAATGCAAACCTTGCAGGTTCGGGGTCTAGGTTTCAAATCTCACCAAGGAAAACATCTGCAAGGAGTTTGTTTGCTCTCCCTGTGTTTGTGTGGGTTTTCTCCGGGTTCTCCGGTTCTGATAGGGGATCTAGATTGTGAGCCCCATTGGGGACAGAGATGATGATGTCTGTAAAGTTCTGCAGAATATGATAGCACTATATAAGCAAAGCATAATAAATAATAAACCTTAATTCTGAGGTTCTTTAATGGAGTCAGAGGCCACACTTGAGTTGCTGGACTTCCTGGAGTGCTGAATTGGCGTTTTCTGGTGCAGTTTATGATGCAGTTTTCTGTTATTAGATCCTCCTTTTCCCATTAACTTTTTTCATTAGAATACCCCTTTGATGGTGCTCCTCTGTTGAGAGACTTTTAAATCAGATTTGGAAAATCGTATCCCCCTTTTCAAATCCCCATGTAAAATTCTCAACAATCCTATAAATTCTAAATTTGGAGGACTGATCTAATCCATCTTTACATATACGCTTACTATGCTGGAATATTGACTTAAAAGATTCATTAATTTTTAGAATGAAAAGTAACACTGCTGCTTTTTTTGATAATTTGCAGGCTCATATTAGCAGGGTGTCCTGATACTGCTCCTATAGAAACAGATGCTTAAATATTGGGCGCCCTCCTTAGCCCCATGTGCACATAGATCATTTATCTTCTTTTCTAAGAATCTGCTAAGACAAATGATGTATTTACAGTAATAAGATTATCTAGTTGTTCGGCCGGTCCTGGTAAATACTCCCCACATAGAATCAGTTTCCTTCAGGCACCATTAATGACGTTAGCAAATCATATGTATGAGAAGATTCTGGATGGTGGAGTGACTACTACCATGTATTACTGTCATTTCTTTTCTTGGGGTTCTGATTTTATTACATTTGTTGTTTCTCATTTACATTAAGAGATGTTTGTTTCTCTAATACCCTTCAATATGTAGTTCAGCTGCCCCCAAATCAGACATTTCATATCGATGGATATCAATAACAAGGGTCACACAACTCAACATTCTCTTACCTTTTCTCCGAAGAGGTACTGTGGTAGGGATGTCAAATTCAAGATGTCAAATGGAGACTGTTGATATTGTTCAACAATTTTGGTTCCCAAGTCCTCAGACAGTTCTCTTCTCCTCTTTCTGTTCTCCATGCATAGTGTGGCTCACACAGACTCATAATGCAAAAATTGAGTCAACTTTTCCCCTTTTTATCTATTTTTTGGTGTGATTTTCATATTGTCCACACCTGTTACTTGCCACAGGTAAGTTTGAAGGAGCATCACATGCTTGAAACAAAGTTGCACTGTTTACTGACAATTTTGGAAATGTGCCAACTATTTTGTCCAGTCCTTTTTTGGGGTTTTGTGTAAAATTATGTCCAATTTGCCTTTTTTCCCCCTTGTTTTTTTGTGTTGTTCCAATACACACAAAAGAAATAAACAGTCTCTAACCCAAAATACAAGCATTTAAGTAAAAAAAATACCACCAAAGGTGTCCACATCCGTTAAAGATTTTAATTAGAACTGTATAATTTACCGGCGCTCTCCAGTCCCATAGTTTTTGATATGTAACCTGACAGCAGCATGAGTTAAGGACAAAGAAAAGACTCTGATTCCAGCAATGTGTCACTTAGTTTACTGGATGCAGCATTTGTGACAGAATCACAGTTTTCTCTGCTGCAGATCTAGCAGAGCTCAGATATTGAGCTGTGTATAACCCTGCCCCACCATAAACTTTCTGTGTACAGTATATAATACCATAAAGTTGCTCATTAGTGCTGGGGGTGTGGTTGGGCTAGGAAGCACAAGGCTAGCTGTCCTGCAGTGCTAATCTCATGCTGATAAAACACTGATTGTATTGACACAGCAACATACAGACTAGTAATTGACATATTCCTGTAATCAGAATATCTGCTCATACATAATGCTGCTCTCAGATTACATAGCAAATGCCTGGCGACAAATTCCTTTTAAAGCCATCATGACTTCAATGGGTTACTCATTAAAGCTGGTGTCCTCGGAATATCTGTGACAGACAGTTTAGGTTAGCAGAAGTTGTTTTACATGGGACATGGACACCTGTGGCTGGGCACTAGAATTAGAATTTGGGGCAAGCGCTGAAGAGAAGAGCTGTAGCAAGTTGGGAATATCTGTGGCTGAAAAATACACTATAAGTCTGGTTTCATGACTTGAGTACACACTACAACATGAGGTCCGGCCGTGGATCTCCCGACCAAAACTCAACAACCTTTAAGGCATATATGAGGTCATTGAGTGTGAGTAAGGAGACCAGTGAGTACATTACGGTCCATACTTGGCAGCTGACCTCAGAAACTGGCAATAAAGTTAGAGGAATAAAAACGTAATAAAAATGTGCACCCCCCCGACCTCATTCAAAAGTTTCAGAGGCTCCATTAGGTATTTTTACAAAGATATTGTAAAAAAAAGTCCTACTGTGTCCAATAATGACAAAGACCGTGACCTAAAGCAGTCAATGGGGTCCGACAGGCTCACTTGGTGTTTGTCATCTCCATTAAGAAAACTTTTAGAATAACGTTTGTAAAGAATATTGGAGATATAATTTCATGCCAATTATTTGTATCCTATTCGGCCTGGAATTATAAAACCCTCTTTCCTTTGTCCAGCAGGGACTTAGCGGGAATTCCAATATTCTTAAAGCCTCAAGGAGAAAGCAGTCACCTAGCGCAACAGGGGGGGGTCAAGCCTCCAAAGGCTGTGAGTGACAGATCTTACACCTTGAAGGAGCTGTGGCACCCCAGGAGTCCGGTTGCCACAGTGGCATTGCCTCCCTCACAGGGGATGATGTCATACCTGGAAGCAAGGAGGGATCCTCTAGCCAGGTAATACCAGTATACAACACCTTTCCTGACTCCAGAACAGAAGAGGGAGCTCAAAACCTCGCTTCAGGAAAGCTTCCTTATTAGTTCTGGCCTGGAGGCGGTGTTAGTCAGTCTGTGAGAGTCATTGCTGGGGACTGAAGCTGTGAGGAGCTCGTCCCAAGAGCAGAGTAAAGAGAGAGGAAAGGAGAAGTTTATGGAACCCTGGAGATTGGAGGTGTGACCAAGCTCACCCCATGGCAGAGTGCTTGAAACAGGACGCCGGAGTATGTGGCTGCACAGGTACAATAATCCCAACAGCCAAATCCAGAAGGCAGGAGACTGCAGGCCTCCTGACCCCATCATACGCCTGAAGGCACAGCAGCAGATCAGTGCCCGGAGCCGCCATAGAGGAGCGACACCTTCAATAGGCACAAGTTGCCTGCCATACGGGCAAGTACCACAAGACAATAAGGAACAGAGGACCAAGAATAGATTTAGGCAGCAAGGACCTAATAGAACAGCACAGAAAGGATGCTTAGTGGATCCTAAGTTGCTTCCATGCTGCCCGGATCTCCATTACCAACTGTACTCAGTGCCCTGGTCTGCACCTCAAACTGTGGGTAAAAGTGTGAAGACTGCACTCTGCTGTGTCCTCCAATTTATTTGCTACGTCATCTCAGCCCTGCACTACAACCATCATCATCATCACTTACACATACAGTTGCCCTGGGGCCTAGCTCCACCTGTGGAGAGCTGTAACAACTCTGCTGCATTACCATCAGCCCCTGCGGACTCTGAAGCAGCGATGGCTAACACCTTTATTGCCGAATACCACAGGTGGAGTCACGAAATATCTCTCATAAACTTTATCATCCCCTTATCATCATTTTCATTGGACGCCCAGGGCCAAGGACCGGACCACTGCTGCTGTGACACATCCCCTTAAGAACCGTCCGGGTACCGAGTACCCCCCGGCCCTGGCAGGAGCTCCAGAGCCAGCTCAGAGAAGGAGAAAGGCGTGCTTGAAATATAGAGTCATGCTGAAGCTGCCAAAGAACATTCTAAAAACATAATTCCATAAGGAGTTGTGGAGATAACATATATATATGTTATAGATGTACATTGTGTACATTTTTGAGATCTCTGGAACAGACCAAATACATCCCAGGGTCTCGATCCATTCTAACACTCCAGGGAGGGGAAATATGTAGACTGGCTGTAGGAACCAGATAGCAAAGATGTGTCTAGTCTCAATGTGTAGCAGGGGCCCGGCCGGATTTGATGGCGCCAAAACCGTCTCCCTAGGACCGTTCATTAAAGAGTCATCTTAGGTTTGGAGTTTTTAACTGCTAGATACAAGATGCGGGGATTTGGGTTCAGAGGGCAGTAGGAGAGTGACCCAAAGGGGATAAAGGCTAGGGTAAGGTAATGTGGTATGTCTCTCTGTTATGCATGCAGTCCACTTCAAAAGGTGGGTCATGTTGAGTAACGGGCTATGAAGGACCTAGGAGCCAGCTGGTAGTCCATGCCATCTACGGCCTAGCACACATGGTTTAACATCATAATTGACATGATCCATCTGCTTATGTCTTTTGTCTTACCACTATTGTATTTGCATATCTGAGCTTGTACAGTGGTGGTCAGTACGTGGGCCGTCACAGATCAGCGGTTACCAGAGAAGCACCGCCTGTATGGCTGAGTCATTTCCATCTACAGAGTTACTGGGTAAGTCTCTCTCTTTTATAGAGTGTAAGCTCTTATGATCAGCGGGGTCCTCTCTCTCCTGTAGAGTGTAAGCTCTTATGACCAGTGGGGTCATCTCTCTGTCTCCTGTAGAGTGTAAGCTCTTATGGTCGGCAGGGTCCTCTCTCTCTACTGTAGAGTGTAAGCTCTTATGATCAGCGGGGTCCTCTCTCTCTTTCCTGTAGAGTGTAAGCTCTTATGGTCGGCAGGGTCCTCTCTCTCTCCTGTAGAGTGTAAGCTCTTATGGTCAGCAGGGTCCTCTCTCTTTCCTGTAGAGTGTAAGCTCTTATGGTCAGCGGGTCATTTCTCTCTCCTGTAGAGTGTAAGCTCTTATGAATAGAGGAGGTCCTTTCTCTCTCTCTTTCTGTCAAAGTCTGCAAATTCAAACTTCAAAAGTTCCACTCACCTCCAAATGCTTTCCATGATCAATCTCTTCTGCAAACAAGAGGTGCTAAAATGTGACCCTAATGTTAGACTGTACCTTCTCTGTCCACATTTTACACTTTTAGCGGTATTATATAACTTTTATCACATCGCTTATGTGTACGTCACTGAAACTTTATCACTAGGTTTAATTCCCTCCAAGCACCACATGCTCCTGTGTTCATTCATTCGCTCAAGGACACCATTATTTTAGTACTATCATGACCCATATTTGCATCTAAATACAAGATGAGTGACTTGGCAATACCGCCATTGTCCATTCAGATAGTCATCACATGACTGACCATCCCAAGGTTCGCTCTCACTGTACAGGGCACATATTGCCCTCATGGACCACAGAGATTCATTAGTTTAGATTTTTTTTAAGCATTTATAGTATCTCTATAAAATGGACCAGGGATAAATAATGGCTTCCATTGTCTATTCATTGCCATTTAGACATTTTTAAAACTGATCACATATTGATGTAAGATATATCAAATCTTGAGTTCTTGACCTGTATGTGAGAATCTCCAGTGTGATTTTATTATGTGAAAAATGTTTAACATTTTCAATATTGATAAAAATCTTAAATTCTTGTAATTTTCACACTTGCCATTAATCCTAACCCTAATTTTCAACTTCCTACTTTGTACTGAAGTGTTTTCAGCAGTCTCCTTATCATCACAGCAAACATAGATATCATAGGATATCATTGTAGGAGATATAGGATAAACATGTATCACCTATATATAGATTGCACATGATTCACTATTCACATTATTTGAAAATAACAGCCCTCCTTCTATAGCTCCCTGCGTAATCACCTCTGCACAGAACACAGAGCATGCCCACAGCACTCTACTATAAACATCAATGAGTCACAACTTGGCATTTCTCATTTATGGTCCATGAGGCTTTATGCACATGTTGGTATTTGGTCAGTATTTTGTAACAATATGTGTAAGCCAGAATCAGAAGTGGAAACCACAGGGATAAAAGCTATAATTGAAAGATTTTCACCTGTATTTGTATTTTTGGCTGGATGCTTGCCTGTATCATATGCAGGAAAATAGAATAAAACAATCTCTAATCATAAAACGTTTTATTTTCTCAGCATCTGGCTTTTAAGTATCGAATAAGTTTAAAGTTTTATTCCGTTTTTGCAATTTCTTCAGAAGGTTGAAAGATCCACCTAGGTAGGTCCACATACTCTATTTTTTCAGCCTAAAATGGCAAAATTGGGTATTTCATGCATTAAGTTTTTCTATAATTTAACGTTTTTTCAGCTCAGAATTGACATTATCGCAGATTTTCACTGATCCGGATGTAGAAGACCGAGAAAATTGAAACAATTAGTAAATCCACCATTTTTAAAAAAAAACAACAGTTTAAAAAGCAGACTTTGTTAATATTTTATTGAAGGAGATTTTTAAGAATGTCCATATTGATTACCTGGAGTATGCTTAGGATCGATCTGGAATATCACATTGATGGAATTCAGATTCCTTTTACCCTCACTGATAAGTTGATTGATGGAGGAGCAGCAGCTTTTGTGCAAGAATTTTGGCCAACTCCAATATTTTGCAGTGGTGTGCTACTCCTGTTCATTCCCATTTAAGTGATCACGTGTGAGCTGTAATACCTGCAAACTTTTTGGAGTACTGACTTATAAATAGTGAAGTAGTGTCTGTGGATGTCTGGAAATGGACCCCAACAAAATATTGAAGACCTATTCTTAACATAAGTCATCAATATCACCATTTGTTCTAAATCATTTTTACCTTCCAAGTTTGGAAGTTATTTCCTATAGACAGAATAGGGGATTACTTACCAATCGCCGGCTGTCCAATTGCTGAGAACCCCCTTGTGAATGGAGCGGTGGTTGATCATGAACACTGCCCCTCCATTCATTCTTATGGGGGTGCAGTTGAATGCAGTGCTCTGCTATACCTTTTCAGGTGGATTCTCAAATTGGAAGTTGTTCCCTATCGAAGGGATAGGAGATTAATTACTGATTGTTGGGGGTCTGACATTTGGGACCCCCATTGATTATGAGAACTAGCCTCATATGAATGGACTGGAGTGATGAGCAATCAAGAGCACTGTTGCTCCATTCGTTCTTATGGGACTGCAGAAGGCCAGTCAATTGCAGCACTCCGTTATCTCTGGCAGTTCCATTAGGGATGAGTGGAGCAGCAGTGCACATGATCGACCACCGCTCCATTCATACAGGGTACATCAGAGCCTAAGTTCTTAGGAGCCGTTGAGATCCCAGCAGTTGGATTCCAGAGGTAAGAAGTAATCCTCTATCCCGTAGACACTGGATAACTTAAAAACGTGAGAATACCCTTTTAATTACCTTCCTATACTGTTCTATCACTCTACAATTATCAAGAAATATTTAATGATCCAGCATCTTAGTTAGGTCCTATTGATTGATGCCTAATTAAAGAACTTTTACAATCTAAAGGGACTTACATATCTCTTGGGTCT
The DNA here is from genome assembly GCA_009801035.1 of Oophaga pumilio. NCBI lineage: Eukaryota > Metazoa > Chordata > Amphibia > Anura > Dendrobatidae > Oophaga > Oophaga pumilio. Next base: position 348,735 of record VIAB01000397.1, read on the forward strand.
TGGGTGACAAGGACTGCACCCCTTTTTATATTGACTTCATCACAAAAACGTCTAGATTTCCTCTAGGGACCAGTTGTATTCTATAAAACCACATAGCTGTCCTCATAGAAAGGATCAATCACAGATTACTTTTGCACTAATTGAACCTTCGGTGGTAATGGGCACATGCCATCCGTTGCCCTCTGAAAAAAAATGTATTGAGATAACAATCAGGGTAGTTTGGGGGGTGTCGCTAGGACAATAAAGGTATTGGCTAGGTTTCTGCTTACGGTACTTTTGAAATATTTGCTGGAGCACTTGCCACTATGTTTCTATGGCTTCTAAGAAGTTGAAGGGAACTATTGGGATTGCCAAAAGGCAGTTATCCTAAACTTTGTAGCTCTGGGACAATATATCAGACGGGCCATGAAAACAGAACCTTGTCTTCTTTGTTTGCTTGGTGCATAATTATGAAGATGTTGGAACTTCACTTGGCCATCTATGATCATATACAGTAGTCAATTGGAATAGACCAAAAGCTTTGGTTTATTCCCTCCCTTTAATAATTGCACAGCTGAAACTCAGAACCATTGACATTTGGTTATTCCTGACGTGCACCTGCTCGGATAGTATTTGTGTAATCTTCCTGGGGCTTCTCATACTCCACTCCTGGATGTCTGCAACAACAGCAGGTGTCTATACTCATGATAGTTGTCTTTCTTTAGCTTCGGCCTCCTTTACACTAAACGGTATATACTGTATGTATGCTGCTTTTTGCTGGAACCTCGGAGATCTACAAAAAAAAACAGTCCTGTGTTGATATGAATGGTTTTGGCTGTACATAGGCCTCAACTATCATGATACCACATTTTGGACATCACAAACCACACAAGGGACACTTAGGACTGGTTTTTGTTGCACTCTTTATAAAAAAAAAATTGTACTGTACATTACAGAACTAATGTACATCCTTGTGTGATTAAAGAAGTTGTCCACTACTTTTTCATTGATAACTTATCCATAGGATAGGTCATCAATGTCTGATCGGTAAGTGTCTGACACCCGACACACCCACCGACCAGCTGTTACTAGTGCCACCGGCAGCTGTCGGATGAAAATGCTCACTTGCGGAGCAGGTCATCTTCTTGTAGGGCACTGCACATCCGCCTCCTATTGATTTGAATAAGAGGAGGATATGAAGTACCTGGCCGCGGCCACTATCAGAAGATGGCCAGCTCCCCAAGTGAGCATTTTCAGCCGGCAGTCGGGGTGGGTGCCAGGTGTCGGACCACGACAGAACAGACATTGATGACGTATCCTAAAGATAGGTCATCAATGGAAAAGTATTGGACAACCTCTTTAAGTTTTCATTACTATGTGTCATAATATGATCTAAAAAATAACAATTATATGCAATGGACTCACACCAAATGTACAGATACAAATCCAGTGGGTAGATGTGGAAAGCTTGACGATCACCGCATGATATAAACTCATGGTCTGCCCTTTTATGCAGCTTTTATTCCTGTGCCTGGATGAGCTTTGTTCTAACTGGCTTCTCATCTGTTCTATTTCCTAGAAAATAAAACCAAATGATTTGCCAGGTTTGCTCTGGTATATGTCAGATGAAACTCGGGTGTTAATCTGCAGCCGGCTGTCAGTCTTGGCTCTTCTGCTGCGTGCGCTAATTGATGTTCTAAGGCCTCTTTCACACATCAGGTTTTTGCTGTCCAGCGGGATTCGGCATGTTTTGCAAAAAACGGATCCGTTTTTTTTCCGCCGGATCCGTATTTTTCTAATTGAGTTGCATTAGCGCTGGATCACGCCGCATGTGCTTGCGTTTTGCCCGGTTTTTGCCGGATCCATGCTGTAACATTTTTTGTGTCCGG
>VIAB01000397.1:352891-373085 GCA_009801035.1 Oophaga pumilio
CTGAATGATGATGTCACCCAGCGTCGCTGCTCTCTGTGTCAGAGACAGGAAGTGCGGGTGGCAGCAAGCAGCAGGAGATGAGGTGAGTATGCCCGGCGCCTGAGCTGACATCTTTCTGTGGTACTGCTCATTAAGGTCATGAATATGGGCGCCACGCCTATGAGAGTGGAGTGGCATACATATTCATGACCTTAATGAGCGGTACTACGAGTGACTGGGATTTCACATGCGGTGTTTCTCGCATGTGAGATCCCAGCCGAAGGCCACAAAATACTGTACCGAGGGCCCATGAGGTGAGGGCCGCAAACTAGTGTCCCGAGGGCCACAGTTGGCCTGCGGGCCGCGAGTTTGAGACCCCTGGTCTAAAAGAATGAACACTAAGTAATTTTTACTTAGAAATGAGCATATTCATTCTTTAGCGTTAGCGCTTTTTCAGGGGTTTTTGGAGCGCAACCCCCTGAAAAAAAAAAAAGTATCGTGCACATTACTTCAAATAGGTTGTCTGTCCACAATATAACCTCACCTACTGGATCTGTAGAAAATAACAAACTTGGTAATACTCATCTGAATCCAGTGGAGGCAACTTTGTGGTCTGCATAGAAACAGGAAATGGTGACATCGCCATTCAACCATCCTCCAGATTCCTGCGGCCTGTAATAGGCTATCGCAGTCAGATGACTGAGCCGCGGGTCATCAGAAAACATGATGCGTTGCGGAAGGTCACATGACCACTGCAGCCGATTACAGGATACATGGTGCTGGTGGCTGGTGTAATGGTGACGTTGCAGCTTCCTGAGTGACCTGTTCTGAATACAGGTTGGTGCCAGGAGGTGAGAATTACTGAATTTGTTATGTTTTACATATCTAGTTTTCCCGGGCAAATCTTTATTTTATTACCCTTAAAATCCAACAGACTTTCCAAGTCAGATCTAAAGGGCCCAATCCAAATAATCAGAGATTTGCAGTGGGCAAGCTGCTTAAGAAGTATGGACAGGATGGAGCCAAATTTTATCACCAGGAGAACGTTCAGGATGGAACAAGCCTCAGGAGTAAAAGAACACAAAAGTGAGAAAATCAGCAAAACAGGTCAAAACAAGGAGATGGAACATAAGTACTAATTTAATATATTTTTAACCACAATTTTTTTGGGATGGAAAGCCCCATTAAGTGTATGGCTATCCTCATTCTCATAGAAGACTAGAGCTGGTGGTGGATGACGCTTACAAGCGCTGCCTCCCAGAAAGGTGTTGGCTGGGACAGATGTCGTATTGTCTCCTTCCTTAAATTTATCTTACTTGTTTAATTAGGAACTTAACATGAGATGAAAAACTAATAAAATGGATCATTTACAAGTTTAGGTCAAACTGGGGACAGCTGTAATACGTGGCTGTGCCACCATTGATGCCTATGGACTCTTGCTCAATCCCAGAAGAGCCTACATTGGCGTCCACTGTGCGCACACAATGCAGTGATTGCACCATATATGTAACTGCAGTGGTCCAGCAGCCTCAGGATATTGAAGCAGACAGAATTATACTCTTTATTTTCCTTGACAATATGTGTTTTCTATATATTTGAGAATCAATAGGAGAATTGGGCACAGAGGCTCTATTCAGCCGGGACTGTAAAGCCCCTTTATTAGATTCAGTCTGTCTTTCTTCGCTCCTTTTCAAGAAAACCTAATTACCAAGGAACTAAAGAGAAAAGAGTGTTTTGTTATACCCTTTACTTAATACAACCCTTAGATTTCTTTTGCCATGTTTCTTTTTTGGGATCAGAGATAATGCGAGAAATTAGACTGTAGAAAAAAAATTAAATGCAGCATTTTTGCAAGAAAATCAGAATCAATGTGGTTATAATTGGTACATAAACATTGGAGCGCACAAAAAGAAACGAGGCTGCAAGGAAAATGTAGAATCTTTAGAAGAAAATTTCACAATTGAACTTTATACCAGACGCTTCTATCAATTTTGGATTTGACACAGTTTGCTGCTTCAGTTTTTATAGTGGCAATTTGCATTGACTCTTGATTGTTATGAGTAATGATCAGATGAATTACAAACAAATTGCAGTCATTCCTTATGATGAAAATAAAATTAATAACAAAACGTTCATTTCCACTGAATTTTATTCCCGAAACAACAAACTTGCTTACATCATTTCAGCATTTCAGTGATCTTCTTGTTAGGTTAGGAGAAAGTGTTAACAAGGGCAAGGCAGCTGACATCACTGTCATGTTGATTGAATTGGAAGATCAGGAGGAGAGTTTTTTATATCATTATCTTCTTCTGTTAAGTATGGTTACCTTCAAGAAAACACATGCAGTCATCATCTCTGTACATTAAAAGGGCTTTATAGGCAAGGACATTGCTGCTTCTAAGGTTTCCCCTAAATCAACCATCTATCAGATCATAACAAATTTAAAGAGAGATGCTTAGTTGCTGTGAAGAAGGATTCAGAGCATAAAAGAAAGTCTAGCAATGGCCAGGATCATCTCCTAAAGAAAATTAAGCTATGAGATTGATTCAACACCGGTGCAGAGTATGCTGCTCTGGAATGGTGGCAGACAGATGTCAGTGGCAAAGACTTTTGGGGGCTGGTCTGGTGTTAAAGGAGACCTGTGACCAGGTTTTTCCCATATAAAGTAGGGCCAGCACCTGTAAGCCCTATGTGACATCATATTAGACTGCTGTATATATAGTAAGTCCCAATTCCGCTCCCCTTAAAACAAAAAATAGCTTCCATTATATTCACCTAGAGGGCAGTCCGGTCCGATGGGCGTTGTTGGTCTTGATCAGGCGCCTCCCCTCTTTTTGCTTTGTTTTATGTCATCCACAGTGTCCTCGGCATTCCGCTCCCGTGCAGCCGTACTTCTATCTGCCCTGCCAAGGGCAGAGCAAAGTATTGTAGTGTGGATGCTGTGGCACTCTTTGGCCTTTATTTATGCATGCGCACTACAGTACCTTGCTCTGCCCTTGGGCAGGGCAGAGAGAAGTACGACTGCGCAGGAGCGTTATGCCAAGGATACTGTGTGGATAACGTTAAACGCATCATCCAAACGAAGTAAGAAGAGAGGAGGTGCCGGATCAAGACCGGACACTACCGTAGGTGAGTATAATAAAAGCTATTTTTTGTTTAATGGAGAATGCATTGAAGACATACAGACATCATTATAGAAGGCTGTCACATAGGGCTTACAGGTGCTAGCCCTACTTTTTATAGGAAAAACTGGTGACAGGTTCACTTTTAGGGCAGCAAAAAAGTCAGTTCTCTACAAGAAAAACAGAATTACATTCTGTATGAAGTACAGTGATTGGGCTACAGAGTTATAGATTCCATTTACTGTTCTTTTATAGAAGAAGAAAATAGAATTAATGCAGAGGACGGATCTTTCACATGATGGACACAAACAGTGACCATTGTCCTCATTTACTGCCAGTAATATCATCCGGCAAGAGTCCGTCACAATATTCATCATTCCACCAGAAGAATAACAAAATCTGTAACAAATGAACATAATTTTGTCATATAATTTATCTTTATACATGCAGGGGATACATGCAAAAGTGTAAAAAAAGTTATGCTATGTTCAACAATTTGACAAAATCTGTGAACAGAAATAGTTTAAATGAATTATGTACTTTATCTTGATTTTCACAAGTGTGTTGGGGGACATGATTTTGTGGCACTTACTAATGTATAATTAATACAGGTTCTCCTTCTGCACATGTAAGTACAGTCTTTTTCACAGACTACACAGTTCTGCTGTCCATGCAATAGCTGCTGACAGAGGAGCATGTAATAGATCTGTCTACCAACCACTTCCAGTGTAAAAACATTGCACATAGTAAAGCTGATTTTCATTTGGAGATGGCTGATGGACAGGTGTGACATACAGACATGTAAGGAGGTTGTGGGGTACCTCACATGCCTCCTCTACCCTGGACACCGTTCGGGCGATTATATGCGGCACCTCATTGTTATTAATGTTTATGTACCGTGATGTCATGTATCTGCCATGTACTGTGTATATGTTTAGGACTAGGGATAGAAGTTAGCACAGAGTAATAGCAGGGTTAGAATAGAGGGGGGCACATTAGAGACAGAGAATAGGATAGATAATAGTGCTAGTTTAGGAACAGGTAGCAAGGGGTTATTCAGTGGGGAGGAGTTAGAGCAGAGCAGCACAGAGCAGGGAGGTATAGGACAGGCACTTCCTGATTAGAGTCAGAAGGAGCCCGGGCAGCCTGCCCAAGGGCAGGGTGCATGCAGTGCAGGAGACAGCTACAGGCCATGGGGATAAAGCTGCGGACAGCAGTATAGGGCCCTAGGCTGGAGAATACTGCAGTCAGGCACCAGCTCAACAGGACCATCCCCAGGAAGGATCCAGGGTCTGAGACCGGGGCGGGAGCAGCTGAGATGGCATTCCCGGCACCTTGCCAATTGGAACCGGATGAGAGGCTGACAGGGAACTGGAGACATGGTAGGCACAGATGGGACACGGACTGTCCAAAGAGACTGCCCAGATGGCAGGGGAATGGAAGACGCATACAGAACAGAGTCTGACTAGAGGTACAGCCGTGAACACTGGGAGGAAAGAAAGAGAGATTACAGAGAGAATAGAGTCTGCCCGGAAGGCAGTGAAAGTACAGGATACATGGCTCTGTGTGAATTGTGCTGCCAAGGTGATGAATGCCCTTTTGATAAGTAAAGTGGAACTGTTGGAAAAAGACTGTGACTCCAAAGTGTTTTGTGGAACTGGGAAATCAGGAACTGGAGTGACAAAACTGGAAGGAACTCTGACAGTAACCGTGAGCGTTCTGCTGCGCATGCTGCATATGCAGCAGAAGGGACATTGTGTTTTATCTGTGGGGTACCAGGGTGTGGGAACAGTACATCCCGTTGCCACAACTACCACCCTGGCTGCCTTTCAGGCTCACACATGCACACAAATGTAGAAAAAGACATGACTGCTAGTCTTTAGTGAATGTGCTCAGATAACGTGTTCTCATGGTCGGGTGTTATCACAGTATCTTGGGCGTGCTCCTATATTATGTCCGAGTCTCCGTTTGCTGCATGATTTGAGGCTGTTAGACTGACACAACACATGTGGGGATTGCCATGTGTTCAGGCTATTTAACAGCCGCCAATCATGCAGCTGTGGGGACTCGGACATAATATACGAGCACGCCCGAGATACTGTGATAACACCCAAGCATGATAATACGTTATCCGAACATGTTCGCTCATCACTAATGTCTGCACATCCAAATATTATACATTAAACTGTTATGGCTAAAATTTACAAAACTGAAAATGAAGTCCTTAGTTAATATTTTGAATAAAATGTATAACTCCATTGCCATGTCAAGGCAAACCTCTTAGTGCTTCTCTAACCTTTCATGCATAGTGTCGTACGGTGACCAATTTGTCATCTGGGGGAGCAACTCGTGCTTTACAGCACTCATGCTGATAGGTAAAGTTCCCACAGCTTCGGGTCACAGCACCCCAAATATAGTGCACTACAGCGACAATGGCACCAATGCCAAATGAACAGTCACATGCACACACACACGTATACGGTATATACTCACATACATGTCAGCACACACATGAAAATACATATACACATAGACATGCATGTACTGTATACACACACACACCCATATACTTATACAAATACATACCTCAATTACACACATATTCACACATACATATACACAAACACACATACAGTTATACACACCCATACATACTGTGAGGTAGTGACCGGGATCGTTTACGAGGGACGTTATATTTCCCCCAGAATGTGTACAGAGACCTATTAAAGCCATTGGAGTGCATTGCAGTCACACACACAGCTGCGGCTGCAATGCAGGAATGAAGGTGAGCAATGACCTAGTCAGACTACCTGGCTAAGGCAGATTAAGTAAAATCCGGCAGGGCCTTCATTTCTTGGAGGAGGTCACAGGAGGCAGTGGGGCGGCCTCCTCCCTCCAACCCGGGTTTTCCAGTGGCTTTTGCCACAGGTCTTTAAAACTCCTGCACTAAAGATTAGTGGTGTTCTATGTTGGGATCCTGCAAGGAGCATAGGAGGAAAGCTCCACAGGACTGTGTGTAGCTGAACCCAGGCCTGGGACGGCTCTGTACCCGTCAGGCTCTGTTTGGCCCGGCGCGGCCGTTGTCCCCGGCAACCAGTGTTTATGGACTGATGTTAACCCGGCTGCGTACCGGAGGACTTTTCCTGTTTTACCCGTGAGTTGCTGAATAAAAGCTGTTTACTTTGGACTTGCTTGGGTCACTGCCTCAGTTACTGCATGGTGTGAACACCGCCGTCTTACAATACATATAAACATCTCAATTTCATAGGTATACACACACATACACAAACAAATTCACACATACAGTGGGGAAAATAAGTATTTGATACACTGCTGATTTTGCAAGTTTTCCCACCTACAACACTGGAGAGGTCTGTAATTTTTAGGTACACTTCAACTGTGACAAAATCTAAAAATAAAAACCAGAAAATCACATTGTATGATTTTTACATAATTAATTGGCATTTTGTTGCATGAAATAAGTATTTGCTACTATAGAAAAACAGAACTTAATATTTGGTACAGAAATCTTTGTTTGCAATTACAAAGGTCAGACGTTTCCTGTAGTTCTTGACCAAGTTTGCACACACTGCAGCAGGGATTTTGGCCCACTCCTCCATACAAATCTTCTCCAGATTTTTCAGGTTTCAGGGCTGTCGCTGGACAACATCGAGTTTCAGCTCCCTCCAAAGATTTTCTATTGAGTTCAGCTCTGGAGACTGGCTAGACCACTCTGGGACCTTGAAATGCTTCTTACGGAGCCACTCCTTAGTTGCCCTGGCTGTGCGTTTTGGGTCATTGTCATGTTGGAAGACCCAGCCACGATCCATTTTCAATGCTCTTACTGAGGGAAGGAGGTTGTTGGCCAAAATCTCGCAATACATGAACCCATCCATTCTCCCTTCCATACAGTGCAGTCATCCTGTTCCCTTTGCATTAAAGCACCGCCAAAGTATGATGTTTCACCCACCATGCTTCACGGTTGGGACAGTGTTCTTGGGGTTGTACTCATCCATTTTCTTCCTCCAAACACAGTGAGTGGATTTGATACCAAAAAGTTCTATTTTGGTATCATCTGACCACATTACCTTCTCCCGTGCCTCCTCTGGATCATTCAGATGATCATTGGTGAACTTCAAATGGGCCTGGACATGTGCTGGTGTGAGCAAGTGTCACGCTGTCTAATGAGATGTTAACAATGTCAGTAAACTATTCTTACAGGGACAACACTCTAAACAGCATACAGTTTAGCAACATCAACATGTAAGTAAAGAATAGATTTACCTGACACGATATCCGTTGAACTCAGGGTTAATCTTGAGGACTTGTAAAAGCTGTAACAGGAAAGAGGTGGACCGGGGTCTAACCTGACCCTAAACTGGGGTCCTAACTAATCCCTCTCCTTGGAGGTACTGATAATGGTTCAGAGGTCCAAGTCTCCAGCCTAATCCTGTCTCCTATCAATCCCTGAATACCACCACAGGGATATGGGCAGATATCAACTAGATACACAATTTAAACATATAAGACAGACAGGAGTAAACACAGACTTGCATACACACACAAGCATAGAAGAAACATAAATGGTCTGGAATATAAAACTCTAAGCAATGTGAGCTAAATCAACTTAGGAGATCTCAACTAGAGTCTATACAGGTTCAATCCTATCTGTGGTCTGCATGGAAATTTCACTGGCAACTCCCAGAGCAGACAACAAGATTCTTAAAGGAAACCAATCAACAAATAATCAATTGCAGCCGGGAGGAACTGCACCCTGTGCCAGAACCGAGCACAGACAGAATTAACTCCCTAAGTGCCAAACACAAAGAAACAGCTACTCAGCTGTGAGAAGTCAGAATGTGCAACCGCGACGATCTTCGTGGCGATGCACACATGACAGCAAGAGGACCTTGTGTGCTCTGCAGGATTTTAATCCATGATGGCGTAGTGTGTTACTAACAGTAATGTCTGAGACTGTGGTCCTACCTCTCTTAAGGTCATTGATGAGGTCTTCCCGTGTAGTTCTGGGCTGATTCCTGACCTTTCTCAGAATCATCCTTACCCCACAAGGCAAGACCTTGGACCAAGGAAGAATGACAATCATCTTGGGTTTCTTCTATTTTTGAATAATTGTGCCAACAGCTGTTACCTTCCCACCAAGCTACTTGCCTATTGTCCTGTAGCCCATCCCAGCCTTGTGCACGTCTACAATTTTGTCCCTGGCGTCCTTAGACAGATCTTTGGTCTTGACCATGCTGGAAAGGTTGGAGTGTGATAGATTGAGTGTGTGGACACATGTCTTTTTTACAGGAAACAAGTTCAGACTGGTGCAATTAATACAGGTAAGGCGTGCAGAGTAGTATTTTACCCACTGTGTATATACTGTATGTATGTATGTGTGTGTATATATATATATATATGAATACATTTCGCAATACCATCAAATTCCGTTTTCCTTTTCAAACGATAAAAAAATGTGAAATTCTCACTGAGAGCACAGATAAATAGATCATGGACCGAGAATGTAATGTTCTGTCACTGACACATTGTAACAACAAAACAGCGAGATAGTCGGGAATAACACAGAGAGTGTTGGCCGCGACCGTCAACATCATGGGGAGTGTAAACAACACTCAGTCTCCATTATCTTCTGGGTTACCGGGGGTCTCCTTTCAAGTGTTTTTAGAATACATGCAGAGTAATGAGGGAATGACATTTTTGTAGCAGATGACATCATATTACAGTGTTATCTGCTTCCTCTTCCTGACATCAACGCTTAATTAATTGCCGAGTATTGTGTCTTTATGTTTATGTTATGAGAATGTCAAACCTTTGCTTGCTGTTTGAATGATCTCCATCCTTTAAAGTCTTTTTCGTGCTCGACGGGGCAGATGACATACACTCTGTTCTTCCCACGTTAATATTAAAAAACACATGGGTTATTAAAAGAAATGGCTAAGGTCATCCCAATCCAATTTAGAGATTACTTGTCTTCTACAGAGGAGGTTACTGGTATGTGGCCTTACTGGTTTAGAGAAATATGGGCAATTGGATCTCTAGAAGTAACTTTTTTTAATTGGCGTAAATGTCATATAAACTGAAATTTCATCCTAAGATGATGAAAAAAAAATAGATAAAATACAACACCCATTTTTAGTGCCATCGAAGACAGTTTATTAAGTAGGTTTTTAAAAAAAGTTTTGTATGTTGCATGCACCATCTATCTCCATCTTTTTTTTCTTTTGTATTCTTGTAGTTTATCTTTCAATTAATTTTATAATAAACTGATAAAGATTTTAATACAAGTGCTTCTCATAAAATTAGAATATCATCAAAAAGTTAATTTATTTCAGTTCTTCAATACAAAAAGTGAAACTCATATATTATACAGAGTCATTACACACAGAGTGTTTATTTCTGTTATGGTTGGCGATTATGGCTTACAGCCAATGAAAACCCAAAAGTAATTATCTCAGTAAATTGGAGTAATTAACAAAAAACGCCTGCAAAGTATTTAAAAAGGTCCCTTAGTCTGCTTCGGTAGGCTCCACAATCATGGGGAAGACTGCTGACTTGACAGATGTCCAGAAGGCAGTCATTGACACACTCCACAAGGAGGGTAGGCCACAAAACGTCATTGCTAAAGAAGCTGGCTGTTCACAGAGTTCTGTATCCAAGCATATTAATGGAAAGTTGAGTGGAAGGAAAAAGTGAGGTAGAAAAAGGTGCACAAGCAACTGGGAAAACTGCAGCCTTGAAAGGATTGTTAAGAAAAGGCCATTCAAAATTTTTTTGGAGATTCACAAGGAGTGGACTGCTTCTAGAATCATTACTTCAAGAGCAACCACACACAGACGTATCCAGGACATGGGCTACAAGTGTCGCATTCCTTGTGTCAAGCCACTCATGACCAATAGACAACGCCAGAAGTCTCTTACCTGGGCCAAGGACTAAAAGAACTGCGTTCCATTTACACATGTAGCCCACGGTTTATCGAAATCATTCCCCTGATGATCCCTATTTGGATAAACAAAAGAGGGGAAACGCGTTGGGATGGGGCACATTCCCCCTCAAGATAAGTGTTCTTTCTATCTTGATCATTATTGAAAAAGGGGCTGTTTTCTTGTAGTCATTGTACAATTCTGTATGGGCAGTGTAGTATTGTCTAATGCCCTACATACTATTGTTATGCCATGTCTCTAGATATATACACATAATATTGTCATTTGGGCTTACTTTTTACTCCTTAGTAACTTGATTTTGCCTCTTTGGACAACTCAAGGGTTTCTTTTGCCTCCCTGCACACAGAAATAATCTTTATCAGCTGAGGCTTTTCTTATAAACCATCTTGGTATATTCTATATCCTTGGCGTATCTCATTATCTTTTTGCTTACTTGAATGCTTTTTATTATTGAATAATTTTGGGTCTCCCTTTGCCTCTCTACATATGGAAGTAATCTTTATCTGTTGAGGCAATATTGTATAGAATCAGTTGTGCTGTACATCACATAGAGACTCTATTCTTATTTACTTACGTAAGGAAGCTCACAAATAATCTATATTGAGACTGTTTGCTACAGTGAGCCATACCCCTGCACGGCTCACGTAGCAATATACAACTTTTGTTTGTTTTGCACTTAAGCACTTTAATTGGGTGTTGGTGGTGGCTTTTTGAGGGAGTCCTGTTTAGGGGCAGGGAGGGCTAGCCAATGAGGAGCGGGGGCGCCACTTCATATACATATAGGGTGCCAACCTCCGCTGGTAGGAAGGGTCATTTAGGGTGGTACAATACCTATCTTCCCTAGACCTTTTCAAAGTGTTTCAACTCATTTCTGCCATATCCTAGGTATCGATCACAAATTGAACTGTCCTATCCCAGATCATTTGTGTTGGCTAACCCAGACCCTTCTATGCCATTTTTACTATTAAGATTGGTCAATTTTTGGTACTTTTATTATATACCATTAAAAGTTAATTTTTAAAGGGGTTTCTTTTTCTTTTTTTGTTTACCCTACAATAAGACCCTACAATATTGTTCTAGTTTCATTTTTGACATATGGTAAGGTTTTAATATTAGAGGTTAGAACCATCCTGATTGGGTACACCTTGACGCTGTTTGGATGGTCTTCACTCTTTATTTTGACAAAAACAATGTTTACTAAGTAGCGTATGTTATTTATTATCAGGAACACCGCACTGCACTTGCTCACTGAGCCAGTGCGCGTGTCCTGAGTAAAACACCCTGTGTCCAAAGATACCTGTGGAGCAGGGCGGCAGCGGTGAAGATGCGTGTTTCAGACAAACAGGACCTGAAGCACGTGACTGCCAAGGGGCGGAGACAGCCACAGGTCTCTCAGAGGGAGCAGGAGCAGAGAGATTGCTTCAGGCTTGATAGGACCTGAAGCACCTGACTGCTGGGGGCATGGCCTAAGCTCCGGAGTGCTAGGAGCTGAGGGAAAACTCCTAGAAGGGTAACTACGGGACAAATGTTGTGAATGTGTTAGAAATGAATTCTGAGCAGAAGCTCCCTTTGGTGGTTACAAACAGTACTGAACCATTCAATGAAGATTGGCAATCAGGAGTTACAGACTGGTCTTATATAAGGGAGGTTCCCTCCCATCATGGTTGCCGGTGATCAATTGTTCTTGTCTCAACTGTGGTTCCTGGTTCACTTGGAAGCTTGCTGAGTCTTGCCTCTTCTCCTGCTCTCAGATAAGATATTTTCTGTTTTTATTTTTGTGCTTGCTTTTTGCATTTTTCCCTGCACTTCTGTGGAGGTCAGCCAGGTCCCCTCCAGGGGCTTGTGCTCCTCTCAGTTTATCTGAGCCACTGTTATTTGTTCTTTTGCCTTTTCCAGTTTTTTCAGTGGCTGCGGCTTAGTTTTGTTACACCAGAGAACTAATTTAGGTGGTAGAGGTCGTGTGATCTCAGGTGTTTTTGCAATTAGTAGAGGGTATTTTTTAGGGTTTTTTTGGATTGCAGTAAGTGTCCTTCCTATCCTTTTTCTTTCTAGGCAGATTGGGCCCCAACATTTGCTCTTACTATTTTCTGTCTGTGTCTGTATTTCCTCTTGTCTAACCGCCATTACATGTTTGGGGGCTTCCTATGTTCTTTGGGGATCTGCTCCGGGGCAGATAGCTTTCCTCTTTCTATCTTTAGGTGTAGTTAACCTCTCAGGCTGTGACGAGGCGTCTAGGACCAACGTAGGAACGCTCCACGGCTGCCTTTAGTTGTGGTGGTTAGTCAGGGTACTACAATCCAGTAGATTCCAACCTCTCTGGTGTATTGCCATTTTTGCCTGCTCTCCTCAGCTACCAAATCATAACAGACAAAGTTACCAAGGGGCATAGACAGAACGGATAGTCAGGACGTAGCCAAGAGGTCATACACAGAGAGGGCAGAGCAGTACAAGAGAAGCAGGCAGAGTGTAGTCAGGACATAGCAAAGGGGTCATACACAGAGAGGGCAACACAGTACTAAAGGTGGCAGGCAAAACTCGTAACAGGGACACAGCCAAATCAGAACCAGACAGATGTAAAGTAGCACAGGCACAAAGCACTGGCACAGGCACACCAGGGTCAAACACACTCTGCCAAAGGTCAGAGTATAAGCGACGAGGAATGACCCCACCATGAGGCTATAAGAAGCCTCCCAGAATCCCAGTGTGAGGCTGTCCAGATTAACCTCTGAACTACCTAATCCCACAAGCTCCATAGACCATGACATTTATATGCACTATTGCTTTTTACTTACTTATAGCTGGGTATATGTTCATTTTGCTTGTATCTTAGGTTTTTTGTCTATTTAATGTCCAATGTGAATATGCTCCTACACCTTGCATGTATACCAACTTATACTCCAGTGTATTTTACTTGTGTTTTGCTGTAAAATGTTGAAAGCTAATATTGATAAGAATTTTTTGCTAAAATCTCTGATCGTTTATTCTTTTTAACCCTTTTTAACAACTTATCATTTGTATGGCCTGTATTATTTGTCTTTTATTCTATGTTCATTTTTTACTTTTATTAAATGGAATTTGAGAAAAAAAAGTTTGAGATGTGTTGTTTATTGTTCTTATCTTGGCTGCATTGTATATATTGCTGTCTGTCTCTATGACCTGCAGGATTGAGTTATTATGTCACATTTTTTATGAGCTATGTAACCTGGCAATGCTCTTCATGCCCCTAGGCCCTATGGACACAAAGCGCAGAAGACAGACAGCATCGCAGTGGGTGGTGTGAGGTAGGTTGTCGGACAAAAGCATATTGTATCTCTTAGTTTCTGTGGACTTGTAATGATGATGCCACTACAGACTCCACTCACAGTCCCTGTCTAGCAATGCCAGAGCATTGCCAACTGTGACTTTTGTTTCCCCAAGAATCATAGTAAAATTGCAGCAAGTAACTTCAATGTTTCACTATGAAAGAAAAACTCCGGATGACTTGTGAAGCTGGACATTTTTTGACCAGATAGGGATTCTCAAGGTCTGCAGCCATGAGGTTCTGTACGAATCATTGTAAGGGTGCAGTCAGATGGCCTTATAAATTGGAATGAGATTGAAACCCAGTGCATGGAGTGGCCAGTGGCTCACCTGATCCAAGCATGACCGCTTCATGGATCTTTATGCAACTGTCACGTTTGGGTCCCGAAAGCCGCCGACCAGTCTGTGCACTGGGTTCCAGCATCGTACTGATTTATACAGCTGTCTGACTGTGCCCTAATACCACAATTGTACTGCAACTTGTAGGCAGCAAAATATTTATGTTAATCCCAAATCTAACACTGGTCATAGACGGTCACAGGAACCATATAAAAGTGTGGCTGCAGCATCCTAAAATCCCAGCTGGTCTGTATTATTCCAGCTGATGTTCCATATAGGGTGCTTGCTGTACCCCATTTCTTGTAACTACTGTACAAGAATATGCACCCAAGAATCACATCTAATGGGTAGTGATGAGTGGACCTGTGGATGTTCGGGCTTGGCCGGACTTTTTTTTTTAAGTCCGATTCGGGACTCGAACTTGTCCCAGGACCCTGGACCTCATATAAGTCAACAGGGGCCCCAACTTCAGTGATATAAAATGACTGTAAAATGGTGGTAGTAAGGGGTAGGTGGCTGGAAAAATGAAGCTAAATGGGGTTATGAGCAGGACAATTGCCCTGCAAACAAATATAGATAGGAAAATAACTTAAAATAGTTATGTCACCGTAGCAATCATGGTAAAATAGGTAGTAAATGAATAACAGAAAAATGTTAACAGTGCCCCACAGACACTGATGCTTACTAGTCCAGTTAAAAATTTCACCCATAGAGCATGGTGTAGAGAACACCCACAGATGCTCATTCCAATTTCACCCATAGAGCATGGGGCTGAGTACCCCCACTGAAGCTAATTCCAATTTCAACCACAGAGCCTGCGGCAGAGTAACCTCACAGAAGCTCATTCCAATTTAACCCACAGAGCCTGCGGCAGAGTACCCCCACAGAAACTCATTCCAATTTTACTCACAGAAGCTGATTAAAAATTTCACCCACAGAGCATGTTTTCCCAGGGGCCTGAAGTGTTTACATTGAGAAAATTATTATTCAAAGTAGACAACTACGCCTGGATACTTCAGCTAGGGATAATGGAATAGTACTCCGTTTCGATTTTTGTGCTTGTGTTCCACCAGGTCCCCTCTTAATCATGATCAGAGTTTTAACAAAGCCTTGTCTAGAAGCTGGATCCAGGATAGCCAGGTAGCAGGCACAGTAGGATTGAGCGGGAGCTCCCTTATGTCGAGGTTCCAAGGACACTGAGTTAACCTTAGAGCTGAAACACTCTGGGCAAAAGATATGAAGAAATGGAGAAAAGAACGGGAAATGGAGAAGACCCGCAGAAGAGATAGGTTCCTAAGTGAACTCAACCAATAGAGTCAGTGGTACAGCCTTGGGCTACATCCTGATGCAAGGAGGCAGTGGGAGTCTGCGTGTAACCAGACCTGAAGCCAGTCCGGCGCAGCAATCCAGACTGGGCTGCCAGAGGATAGACCTCGGCCTGCAAATACCACCATGAAATTGCCTCAGGGAACTTTAGCCTTTGTCCAATCTCGGTCAACCCCGCAGTGGGATGAGAAAATTGAAAAAGAGAGGTCACCATTTACAGTCGGCACGGAGAATTGTGAGGAGTCCACTGAAGACTGAAACTGTCTAGAAGGCTCCAGAATTCTTAAGTGAAGCCGTCATTGTAGATTGAGTTCCATAATTCACCTTTTGTCTTGAAAATGACTGATGAGGTGAGTTTCAAGATGACATTCGGTAGTTGAACACTAACTTTTTTTCTTCTACTTCTTAGAGTTGACATTAACACCCTCGTGCATTTTGTAGACCTGTATGTGGTTGAGTACTGGAGGGATTAAAAGTAATACCCTTGAGGCTAATGGATACTGTTACAGTTGAGAACGTTTCATTTTTGTTTTGTTTTGTCTGCTGGACTGCAGTTGCGGGTGTACAAAATGAGGACTGAGCTTTTTGGACTGCATACATGTTTACAGGGCCCTTACCAAGAAGGAGATCCAGTTTGTTTTAAATTACTTTTGGGGTCCCTGAATTGTGACACCCCCAGACCATGTGGCAGAATATCCTCTACTATAAAACACACAGCGGTTCAGAATTTTTTTTTGTTTGGCCTAAAAATAAAAAGGAAAAGGGGGTAGGTGATGATCAAAAAGTCCAATCAAACATTAGAAATGTAAAAACAATATTAGCTAAAATACATATATGAGCAAGCAGGCGAAACAGAAGACACACTTGCACATAGACCAGGTGTGCATGGGACGCACAGGGTGGAGCAGTATCATATATTTATAAACAATGAATCTCAATAAATGTGTGTGGTAGTGATATATGTTATACAATTAAAAATGCACCCTGCAATGAACACCAAATGGTAGGCATCAAACATCCACATGGACACAAGCAAAGGTCACCAACCATGAAAAAATGTTAGCCAATATATTACCTTGAATGAATGTCAAACAATGCAGGGGCTCCACAATACCTGCACGTCCACCCCGGTGCACGTTTCGGAAATGCCTTCATCGGGGGGCATAGTATGAGTATGGTGCAGGAATTTAAAAAGGGAAGGGGACTGGAACCGATGTCACCACGGACCAGGAGCGATCCATGCCATGCCAGCCGCGATACTGGCCGGCCTCTGCATCATGTGACGAGTGATATCAGGATCACATGCGCAAAGAGGCCTGACGTCAGCCACCACATACAGATGCAGAGAGCCAGTGGAGATAACAAGGGCAGGGCACGCATGCATAAAAGTCAAGTCCAGCGGATGGATTATATGATTCCATAAACTTATTGCAAAGAATGTAATTGCCTAAAAAAAATGATCAGAAGACAGTAAGCCTACCTAAGATCTAGAGCAGAGGATTAGTGATGAGCGAGTATGCTCGTTACTTGAGTTTTCTAAGCATGCTCGGGTGTTCTCCGAGTATTTCGGGTGTGCTCGGAGATTTAGTTTGTGTCGCCGCAGCTGCATAATTTGTGGCTGCTAGACAGCCTGAATACATGTGGGGATTGCCTGTTTGTTGATTTGCGGCTGTCTAGCAGCCGCAAATCATGTAGCTGCGGCGAAAAACACTAAATCTCCGAGCAAGCCCAAATACTCGGAGAACACCCGAGCATGCTCGGGAAAACCCAAGCAACGAGCATACTAGCTCATCACTACAGAGGATCCATATGGGAAGCATATAATAAATTCAATATATTAAGTTACATAGTAAACAATATCATTAGGCAACAGCATGCTAATGTATACAAGGATGTCCTCATGTATTATATAAATTGCTTGTGTTCAAACTTTGAAAGCTAGATATATATGGTAGGTAAACAGAGAGTGACATACAGAATAAATGTACAAAACTTTATAATCAACATAGTGGAACATCTGCATATAATCATACAGACCACACTAAATAAGAATTGTAAGGAATATAAAAATATACTCATAGGCTGCCATGCATACATGCATAAGTCATAACAATTATGGATGACCACCAAATTATATAAGTGAAATCAAAATATAAAAATACTGGTGTCATAATGTTGACAGGAGCATATCATCATAGTAATAGGTGAATCCAGAAAGAAGTGATCAAGCCAGGAACTCCTAACAATTAAAAAGAAATAATTAAAATTGTAAAAAATGAACATACACAAGAATAAAATGTATATGTATGAGGATGGTAAGCAGTATCACACACAGACCAGTGATGATCACAGAAATGGGGCAAAACTTACATTTTCATTTAATCCAGCAGAGTGTAAAGTTTTAAGGGTCCAATCCACCTGGACTCTAAGTGGGCAAGACGTTAAGATATCCTACCACCGCAAATATTTATGTTGATTGAATCAATGCCCCTGATCCTGAGAAGACCACCATTACATTGGTGGTGCAATTTAACGTGGCATGGTATTGTTTTCAGTGTGGATGTGTCCGTTTGGTCCACTGAGGCAAGAATGCCAAGTACGTTCTCCATCATGCGAACCTTAAGCTGGCAAAATAAGTCTACAAGGACATGTAGCGTGATAAATCACGTTCTTGGACATACACTTGATGTGTTTTTAAATTTTATAGTTCTTTGACCCACTGGAATCCAAGAATGAATCACAGTGGTCAATATTAGGGTATGCAATGCAATGTCTACACGGAGCACATCCACACCTGCCACCAAGACTATCCACTTACATGGTTCTGGGTTCACCAACATAATGGCTACGAACCAGATGGTCAAGGAGATTTTTAGAATGAAGGATCGTGATGGTCGGTTTGTCCGCTAGGAACCTGGAAATTATGGGGTCTGCTTTGAGGATAAGAGGAGTCCACCGCAATGTAAACCATGAAAGTATGGGACTTCCACAAAATGTTAGCGAAGCACCGAACACCCATAGCGTTGCACCTTGGAACACCCCTTCCTTCCAGCCTAGGGTCTGCAGCATTGCCACACTCCTGCCTCCACCAGCATCAACCCTGCGACCCCACTCCACTGCAACTACTACCCCAGGAAGTAATAAGACACACGGATTTATAAAGCACCATTTTTTTTTTTTTAGGCTATGTGCACACGTTGCGGATTCTGCTGCGGATCCGCAGCGGATTTTCCGCTGCAGATCTGCAGCAGAACTGCAAGTGATGTACAGTAGCATTAGAGTCAATGCTAAACAAAAAACGCAGTGCACATGCTGCGGATTTTTCCACGCGGAATTGGGTGCGGATTTAAATCCGCAGCATGTCACTTCTTTTGTGCAGTTTCGCAGCGTTGTCAGACCTGCTCTAAATAGAAATCCGCAGGTCTGAAAATGCAGGGGAAATCTGCATAAAAACCGCGGCAAATCCGCATCAAATCCGCAGTAAATCCGCAGGTAAAACCCAGGTCATTTTACCTTCGTATTTACCAAAATCTGCGCGGAAAATTCCGCAGCACAATCCGCACCGTCTGCACTTAGTCTTAAAGTTTTGGTTCCTATTTTTCTTCCCCAAATTTGGGGTGCGTGTTATAATCCGATGCTCCTTATAAACCGCGAAATACAGTACATGCGTTTTTTTAAATTCAATCAACACATTTCGAAGTACCACCGACTTTTTCATCAGGACAAGAAAAGCTTTTCTTGTCCTGATAAGGCAGTGTCACGTCGCCGTTGGATTCAGTGGCTGGTGTTCCTGCCTCGGCCGCTGGGAGGCGCCGGACTCATTCAGCTGGTGGTGCCGGTGATAAAAGTGCGGTATCCTCATATGGTTCCGCTCCTTTGACTCCGGCCTCTGCTGCTGCGCATCGTCATGTCTCGCCTGTGGGTAATGTTGGCGACAGAGAAGGGGTCTCTGCGCTGGCGTCTGGTGGGCGTAGGCTTCGTTCTTCTGTCAGAGGTGAAGTGGTTGGTGTCAGTCATGCATCACCATCTGGCCTGGTTCTGGAGGCGGTCCAGATGAGGTCATCAGACTGTGAGCCTGTGAGAGGTAGCCATGCCCTTCAAATGCCTTGGAGCCTGGCTTGTAGGCCGCCAGATATAGTCTTGGTTTCCCCAACGTGCTAGTTTGTTTTGCTATTGTATTTCTGACCTTTGCCTGGATTTCTGACTGTTCTACTGCCTGCCAATTTTGTACCTCTGCTGCCCGCCTGGTTTTGACTTTAACTTTAGCCTGAATTTCTGACCCTTCTACTACCTGCCGATTTTGTACTTTTGCTCCCCTCCTGGTTTTGACCCTTGGACTTCTGACTACGCATTTGGTGTCGCTTTTTATTCCCTTCCTAGAGTCCTTCCTACTCCTGTCCACTGCTCTCATAGGCAGCTGCCCCCTGGGCTTCGCTATAATTCCAGATCCCTGTACGTGGCCAGAACGTCAGGCCATGAAAGACTACATAACAGACAGTTTGCAAAAAGGGTTTATTAGACCATCCACCTCGCCAGTGGGGGCCGGGTTCTTTTATGTGGAAAAGAAAGATGGTGGTCTCAGGCCTTGCATTGATTACCGTGAGTTAAACGCAATCACTGTGAAAAAACAGTATTCGCTTCCACTCATTCCAGATCTTTATAATCAGCTGTTGGGAGCCCGTTGGTTTACTAAACTTGACCTCCGAGGAGCATATAATCTTGTCCGTATGAGAAAGGGAGATGAGTGGAAGACTGCGTTTAACACACTCCTCGGCCACTTTGAGTTTCTTGTAATGCTGTTCGGGCTCAGTACTGCACCGGCAGTGTTTCAGAATTTTGTGAACGAGATTTTCAGAGATGTTAGTGGTGTTTATGTGGTCGTTTATTTGGACAACATCCTGATTTACTCTTCTGACATTGTGGCGCACGTCCAACACGTCTGCTCTGTCCTCCAGAGACTCAGAGAGCATTCTTTATTCGCCAAGCTAGAGAAATGTGTCTTCATGACACAGGAGATATATTTTCTGGGGTATATTTTGTCGGATAAAGGGTTTTGCATGGATCCTTCTAAAATTCAACCATTAAGGAATGGGTACAACCCCAGTCTCTAAAGGCACTACAACGATTTTTTGGTTTCGCTAACTACTATCGTAAATTTATTAAAGG
>VIAB01000398.1:61653-71941 GCA_009801035.1 Oophaga pumilio
GGCTCCATCTTCTTTCCTTTTTTAAAGATAGGGACAACATTTGCACTTCTTCAATCCTCTGGGACTTTTTTCTATTTTCCAGGATTTGTCAAAGATTCTGACTAATAGTTCTGCAATTTCCTGTGCTAACTCTTTCAGTACCATAGGATGTAATTCATCTGGACCAGGAGATGTAAATTCATTTAAATTAGCTAAGTGTTCCCACCCAATCTCTCTGTTTTTGGATAGTGTGGTTTATTTTATTCCTTCGATATTACCATGAAGATCTGTAGATGTTACAGTTATTTTCTTAGAGAACACATATGCAAAATAGGAATTTAAAAGTTCGGCCTTCTCAACATAATTTTTGACCACTTCACCCTTTTCATCCTGTAAAAATCCTATAACATTTTTGACTTTTCTTTTGCTTTTGACATGCCTCAAAATCCTTTTTTTTTACTTTTTTTTTTATCTCTCTTGCAAGACTCACTTCATTACTGGCTTTAGCTCTTCTAACACTTGCACTTCATTCGCTGCAGACAGCATTATATTCTTCTTTAGATATGCCCCCTCTTTCCATTTCATATACATTTCTTTTTTCCTTTTTAACAAGTGATTAAGTTCTGTGTTCATCCATCCTGGTCTCTTTAAATGCTTACAATTCTTCCTTCTTTTCAGGATTGTTACTGATTGTGCAGTGAGAATTTCATTTAGCAAAACCTCCCATTCTTCTTGGACATTTCTGTCCTTTAGAACATCCAAAGATTGAACCTTTCCTACCCTCTTTCTGAGTCCATTAAAAGCTGCTTTTCTGAAGTCCAACCTTAAAGTCTGAGTCTTCGCTTTTCTTCCTCCTCTTGTAATCCAAAAATTTGAGGATAGATTGATTGCTGACTCCTAAATTCTCTGCCAGCTTTACTTACTCAACCATTTTCTCCCTGTTGGTAAGAATTAGGTCCAAGATAGCACATCCTCTTAATCTCTCTTCTACCTTTTGAAAAATAAAGTTGTCAGCAAGAAAAGATAAGAATTTTCTGGATCCAGTACTTTTGCCTGAGATAGATTCCCAACAAATATATGGATAGTTAAAATCTCCCATGAACACTATGTTGTTCCTTTTTTTTTAAATCAGAGAATCTTGATGTAAAAAGAGTACATCCATATCTTCAGTCTGTCCAGGTGGCCTACAGTAAACACCTACAATAGTATCCTTTCTGTTCTTCTCTCCTTGTATTCTAACAGTTTCTGCAGAGCTACCATTCTCTGACGCTGGGATCTCTGTGGAGACATACACGTTCCATACAAAACATACAATGCAACACCTCCTCCCCTCTTGTTAACCCTGTTTCTAATAAATAAGTTATAGCCTTCAAGGTTTGCATCCAAATCATGTACATCATCCAACTAAGTTTTAGTGATGCCTATGACATCCAAACTCTATTCCTGTGTTAGCAGCTCTAATTTTCCTTGTTTGTTTGCCATGCTCTGTGCATTTGTAAAGACACATTTTAGTTTGCAGTCGATTCCTCTTGCTCCTCTATTTTCATTCAGAATTTGTTGTTTCTGTTCTTTATTTCCAATTACATTGTATGGCTACATCAGAGGGGTCCGCCCATGTCCGATATCAGTGACATCAGCTGGTGCCTGCCCGCCCTCTGTTACGAAGCTGCTGGTGTCCCCCAGGCCCTTGTGGCGCATTATATACAAGAGTTAAGGGCCCAATAGTGATGAGGTGTGCACATACGCCAACCCACTCGCCCGTCCAACCTTCCATTCCCCCATCTGGCTTCCTATTTGCCCACCCGCTGGCCCACCCAACTAATAGTCTTCTTGTGCCCCCTCCCTTCTTGTTTGGTGTGAAGTTGTAGGCCGTCTGACTGCTGCCTACCAGCAAACTACTAAGTACTGTTAAGTTCTATCTTACTGACTGCTCCCTACCTGCAAAAAGCTATAGTTGCCTGTCTTAAAGGGGATATTTTAGTATCCTAATACTTATCCCCTACCTCATTCACAACATATGGGATAATTATTAGGGCCAGTTCACATATCTCAAGGCGTGGAGGCGGAGCCATGGTGGATCCTGGGAGGAGTCTCAAGGGGGCCCAAAAATATTGGCAGTATTGGGCCCTGAAATTCCTGGTGGCAGCCTTGTATATATGTAGCTTTGGGTTGACACCCTCAGCTTTCCTAACATGTCTAATTTAGTAAATACAGGGATTCCACATTGAGTTCTGCATTGCGTCTTCCCTCTGTTATTCCTCCTCCTGTAAATATATTGAGCACTGAAAGTTATTTTTCCCTTTGTCTATGGCATGTGTCCATGTAAGGTTTGACACATAACCCTGACTTTGCAGAGACATACCTCACTTAAAAGAGGAAAGCTAATACCATTCAACTGTTATTCAAAATGTTTCCAGGAGGAATAACAAAGGAATAGCACAATATATATGGGCAGTACAAGTATTTAAAACAGACATGGCAGGAAGGCCATCTATAAGAGCAAGTCTATGTAAGAACACTGACCCCTCTTCAGTACTTCAGGCCTGAATAAAGTTCTGAGATACTCTTTGCTCCCCAACATGTGCTTTATTTGATCCAAAAGTCTGTGCAAGCATAAGATGCAAATGATCCTTCACACTAATACATAAGGGTCGATCTTCATGTCAGGAGATGTTCTATATGTTCCTCCTTCATACCCGAGCCTCCATTATCAAGGGCTCCATATTGCGGAGAATTAGTGGCTCATTAAACAAAGCTAATTGGCAAACAGTTCAGACACATTCAGACCCTTTTATCACAATTAATGCCATGTCTCAAGTATTCCTATTAGACCATTATAAACAGCAGGCGCAGGACGTGCCCAAGGTGCATTTTAATTGCAAAATCTGCAAACACATAAATCACTATTTTATGGCCAGACGCAACATTACATAAAGTTATTAGAAAGCGCTAGATGCCAAAGTCCCTCCAGCTGTTAAGCACCCTGTTTGCGCCACAGACATCCATGAATAATTCCAGTGCAGCCTACCATATGTCATTCATATAACTAGCGACATCTTATGTGACAGAGGTGGTCATGAGGCTCCCTCTGGCCACAGGTCCTGGGTGTTCAAGCTTCCTCTAAACTCCTATAGAGCATTTAGACCGGTTTCACATGTCCGATATTCAAGATCCGAGTATGGACTCCGATGTGCAGAATGGACGTTGGTCTCCTGACCCGAATTGAACAGCCTTTTAGATGTGTGTGAGGCTTTGGAGTTTGGGTCGGCTGACCCAAGGCTGGGCTGTGAATGTCAGACATGTGAACCCAAACTTAGTGATACCTGTCAACGCTCCTGGAACATCCAGTAGTAAAAAAGAGGGAAAGCTCTTGGACAGGTTGATAAGTCTACTGGGTACCACCAAAACCTCCAGTAAAACAGCAGCACAGTAATTTCTGCAGCATGCCACAATCCGAACCCTATTTGATGTCCATTCCGGTTCAATTCGGTCCATTCAATTTAATATAAAGCAAAAAAAAGTGCCCCAGTTGGGTGTATCTCTGTATGGCAAGTGCCACCTCACAAGAACAAGACGATGAAGCTAGACACCTTAAGAGTTGGAGACCCAGTATGACAATACTTGATGGCAGATCCTTCTGTTAGGCTGCTACCAAAAATGATCTGGAAGTTACTTACTAAGATGTGATCTAATTATGCAAAGATCTAAGGGCCTTCAAAAAAGGAGACAGCTATTGGAGCAAGCATACCCGTGACTATGCACCTCTCTGCCGATACTTATAAACATTGGTGTTAAGGGGACGGTCGCAACAACTTTATAAAATAATGGAATGCGACCGAACCCGGGGTCCGCGGTGCAACCGGAGAGACTGCGGCCAAACACCCCTTGGGTACGAGGGTAAAACTGACAACCAAAATATATAAGATCTCTCCTGTGTTACTTCACACAAGGAAAGGCAATGATTCACACTACCCCCGTTAACTTCACGGAAGATGTGCTGCTTACTGGTGTAGACGTAGCTCTGTTAACTGCACAGAAGCTACACACCAGCCGTTAGGAAGTGAGTGCAACTCACGCCAGGCGTATGTGCTGCCAGCCGGTGTGCGACCGGACTGTGAAGCAACTCTCCTTACGGATAGCAGGCAATGCCCAGGTTACGCGCCCTGCAGTCTGCTCAGGGTGTATCGCTACCCTCTGTCAGAGCTAGACTGCACCACATTCATTACCTGCCTAGCATCTACTAACCTGCCTGAGTGACCTGTGCAAATTACCCGAGTTATCTCTGGCATCGGCAGGTCACGGAGAGTGAAACTAAAGAGTACGTGGAGTCCAAACTGACAGGCGTCTGCACATATGCACGACCTATAAGGTATGATCTGACCGCGCCGCCATGCTTGCGGTCAGGCTATTTAAAGGCTAAGCACTGCCCCAAGCCACATCATTGATGACGTCAACCGTAGCCAATCAGGTGGTGCCAGGTCACCGGATCAGCTGACATCAAATCACCAATCACGGTCCGCCACGTCACGGGCATGCTCAGTGCAGGAAATCCTGGACTTAGGCTGTGGCAGCCCTGTTCCTTTCTGTAACCTATGTTTAAAGCTACTAGGGACAAAGACCCTAGCAACAGCTTGTACCTTCTGTGTACTGGCTAGGCGTTGGGATCGACGGCGAAGCTGAGCAGCATCTGCCCCGAGTGGACCAGAATGGGAGACCACAGGCTCCACTGATGGTCCAGATCCCACTTCAGGTTCAGCAGACGCCCGACGCCTAACAATTGGCATGTAGGGATGTAGTCTTGCTGTAACCATGCCAGGGAACGTCCTCATGAGAATGACCACTTATGGATGGAGTTGGAGTAGATACTGAGCCTTCTAACCTGAGACCATTCTGAATTTGCCGGAATTGTTTTATGGAAATCAGGACGGTGCCAACAAATTGGGGACTATTAGTCACAATTTCTGCTACATACAAGGATACCAGTATCTTTAACGGCAGGTGAGGGATCAGGTACATGTCTTGTATTGAGTCCTGGAGCTTTACATCTCTCCTCCACCTCTGTTTCCTATGTAACTATGATAGGAAAGACAGATTTTTGTTTTTACCTTGGGTGACAGCCAATAATCTCCCCAAAAAAATTGCAGCCAGAGTGAATTTCTGACACATGTCCTGCTCAGAAGAATCATACACTAAAGTTTATCTTTACACCAATTACAATATGGAAAGAAAACAAACCACGGATGACAACTGTAGAAGTGATAATCTGGAATGCAAATCTCAGCTTCTTTCTGAAATCACAGATGGCAAAGCAAGAAAATTTAGTGATATTCATCGCAGTATGGAAATGACTGACTCAAAACTACCATCTGCATTTAGTCTGCGGGAGGGATATTTATGCAGAGCCTGAACGAATTCAGGACTTGAGTTGCCATAGTTGTTTTGGAGGTGTTGGACATTAAGACATTCCCTATAAGAAGGGCATCAATAAGATGTACATGGACTCAATATAAGGCCCTCTGAAGTGCCGAGTGAACAGTTATGTCCTAGGCCTCAAAATATGAAAATACTAGGCAGCAGTCAGAAGCCCCAGGAGGGCACAAAGGCTATAGACATTAGATTTATGCCATCCGAATCTGCCGCTTTTGACGTTTTCGGCTGACAGTCTAAAGTGTAGAAGGGAACTGTCCAAATGATGGTTGGGAGAGATTTTGATTACACTGTTCTCCCTGAGATAAGTCACAGGCTAACGTATCACTTGGTGGCTTTCTCATAGAGAACACAGTAGTGGTCGGCCGAACAAGCGTTCCTGTGTTTGGGAGAGTCGGCTGAGATGGTTGTCGGCAGAAGTATCGTTCGACTGACAGCATCTAATGTATATGGCCGGCCTAAGAGTGTTAGGGAACCAGCAGCATGTTCATACAGCACACTGAGCCATCTTTGGGGCATAATTCTTTATATTTCATTGACTCGAACATTCTCTCCCTTAACATCATATGTCAAGGAAGAATTTGGAGGCCCCCATGCATATCAGATGGTTGGACTACTGCTAAAGTCAGTAGGTTTGGACCACTTCCATCTAATGTGTTACTCTTAAACACCCTAGTCCATACCATACACTTTAGATGGCTGTCGGCCAAATGATGGTTTGGCTGATTGTTCAACCTGGCAGCTATGTTGCCCATCTCCTCTGACAGCTGCTTATCTCTCGGAGAACTAAAGGATCTGCAATCCAAAACTGGACATGCCGGATCCTTATCTTCCCTGCCAATCATCGGTCGCGGGCCCCCATACCCATTAGACTGTCAGCTGAATCCATCGATATTGGTGGGTTCGGCTGACACTAGTCTAATGTGTATGGGGGCCTTTACAGATTGATGTCGGCACACACATGCACTGTTTATACTGTGTAGGCTCCAAATGGCACCAAAACAGCTTTTACCTATTGAGGCATGGACTCCACAAGACCTATGAAGGTGTTATGTCTTGTAAAATGTGATGTGAGGCTCTATGGATTGGACTTGTTTTTTGGGGTCCATGCTTATGTCTGATTGGATCGAAATCTGGGCAATTTGAAGGCTTAAGCCCTCTATACAGATTGGGCTAAAGACAGCGCACCTGCCGATATCAATGGGTCAACACCCTAATGTGTTGACAATGAATTGTTGGGGGAGATATCAATCGCGCATGTCTGATGTTGGATTGATGACCACTTTGTATTCCTGGAGATAAGTCACAGGCAGTGATGTCTCTCACGTGAAGACATGACATTCTCATAGAGACTTGTGTCAGGACACCATGGTCCGTACTTGAAGTATGAATGTTGGCTTTGCTGTCCCCAACATCCCACGCTGTTACTGGAGCCACTGTCATAAAGTAATAAATGTTATTGACTTCACTTAAAGCTAATTGGTGTATGTTTAATCCTGGCCAACTGCCTACCTGCCTGCCCAGAGGAGGGTAAAATCCACCAGGCACATTGCCGCCACCTCCTGAACCAGCATCTTAGTACAATTTTTATATAATCAGGATTTAAATGATCAGTCCCTTTAAACCTCAGTGTGGAATCTGCAATAGCATTTTCTCAGCGTTCTCCTCTTCTCTCCATTCTGCCAGGGCTCGGGCTCTGGTTTTCCGTGTGCGACGCAGGGTGACCGTGAATCACTGTCAAACACAAAGTGCTAGAGCTGCTCCGTATAACATCGAAAGCTTGCGTGGTCCTGACAATAGAGCCAGCGCTGTGACTCAGTTTATGAGTAGGTAGACCTCCCTGTGACTCAGACAAAATGTCTGGCGTGGAGGAGGCATACAAATGAGCTAGCTGTATAAAGCAACAAAAGTCATGAATTTCTAGCAGCGAGTGCCCCGCAACGACAAGTCGGTGCAATTTACATTGTTTCAGTGGCAGTCCTTAAAGAAAATGGAATATACCTTGGTGGAATATTGCAATAAGATCACAGGGAGATTCTATCTATCTAAATCCAAATAGTGGGGGAAGCACTCCAAAGTCAGAGGGTGAGAAAACGGATTTTAATCAGCTCAGGCAAAATCCATTTTCTATCTATCTAACCTTGGAGTGCTGCCCTCATTTTTTAGATTTGTATACAGGTGGTTTTGGAGATAACCTTGGCGGGCATTGCACCCATTTTTGCATGAAAAGCAATGCTTGTATTTTTCCAATCTGTATACATCAGTCTCAGATCTACTTATCTAATTCACATTCTTAAAGGTTCATTCCTCAAAAATACCAAGTTACCCCCAGTCCATAGCAGGGGGTACCCTCCCAATTCCGTGAAGGTGGTTCTTCCCTGGATAGAGGATAACTTGCTATTTTGAGAGTTGTCCTTTAAATATTAAAGGTGTTTTCTCGTCCCCGGGAGATATGCCATAACTTTCTAGCTGGTGGGAGTCAGACTACCTGGACCCCCAGCGAATCAATGGACTTCAGGGGTTGCACCGCTTCTGGAGTACAGCAGCACGGTGGTCACCTGCTGGTCAGTAAACAACAAAAAGGATTGCCCCAGTGGTCAGACCTCATCCAGTCAGAAGAGGACATATCCTTGTCATATTGTATCACTTTCTATAATGAGAAAATCACTTTAAGGCTACTTTCACACATCAGTCTTTTTGAATCAGGCGCGATCCGGCGTGTTTCCTAAAAAACGGATCCGGTACCGGATGCGTTTTTTTAGCATTGACTTACATTAGCGCCGGATCGCGCCTGATGTCCCTGCGTTGCATCCGTTTTTGGCCGGATCCGTCGGAATTGTACATTCCGGCGGCCGGACAAGACGGTTTTTGTAACATTTTTTCTTTTTTTCCGGAGACGCCTGACAGTGCCTGAATCGGCACTTCAGGCGGCCGTAAACAATGAAAGTCTATGGTACCGGACCAGTTTCCCGGAGTCCAAGGTGTCTCTCTCTCTCTCTCTCTCGTTCCAGACATTGATGTCTCTCTCTCTCTCTCTCTCTCTCTCTCGTTCCAGACATTGATGTCTGTATTTTCAACATAGAAAATGTTATATTTCCGGGTTCAAAAGGTCAGGACGGATCAGGCAAAAAACCTGATCAGTTGCATCAGTTTTTTTAAATCAGCGCCGGATCCGTCCTTTCAGGCATAGGACGGATGGCGCCTGATTCAAAAAGCCTGATGTGTGAAAGTAGCCTAACCCAATTTGAATAGTACTACTCTACTAATTCTGTGCCATATTACTTTGTCATTATATTACTCGTCGATAATCTGGTTACTCAGACTGGAGTGTATGATACTATTAATATATAGCATTATACATACAGTCTACATGCCGTGGCCTACATTAAAGTGTGCTGGTCGACAAAAACCTGTAGAAAAGCAAGGTCTTGTTGCCCTGAAGATAAATCTGCTCTTGGTGCAGTTTAATTTAAGTAGGAAATGCCCTCATTCTCATTTTCTGTAACTTGACATCTAATATTTCTGATTGTTCTTCTTCAAAATTACGCCAGCACTCTAAGTGCTGGCACTTCAAATTTCTCACTTCCCTTCATGCATTGCGCCTGGCACTGTCCAATCTCTTGCCTATCCTGGAGTGAAAACCCACCTCTCTGGTATGCCTGTGATAGACAGGAGAGCAGGAGCAGAAACAAAACCTAGTCCTCGCTTTTGGTAATCTGCCTCAACGTTTCTGCTGGTAGAGAAGGATTGCACTTGACAACGGGCAGTGCACATGTGTAATGCATAAGGGAAACACCTAGCGGCCGGCACCTAGGAGTGATTTTTAGGGGCCTTACAACGTATTCTTAAAATATTTGCAGATTACTAATCACAATTGATAGTCTGGTAAAGGTGTAATCAGAGCAATTTCTTATTTTCAGTTTTGGTCAAAATACCCTCAAAATGTACCTGTCCTCTCAAACAAACTTGCTGAAAATATCATCTTCCTATCCTCATGCCTCAGAACAACTGCTTTTAGCACATATATTTCAGCCTGATATGTCCAGAAACTGTCTTGATTCACATGATCTATGACTTATCGCTTTTTTAAGTTGTCATTTCCACATCTACATCATTCTATCAGGACTATAGGTGCTGGAACTTCTGTTCACTCACATATCAGCATGCATTGCTCCAGTCAATGTCCAACGGCTTGCCTGCCATTAACTGAAAGTCACTCTGTCTGTTATGGCTCTATACAATTCAACAGACAGGAAACCAGGAGCAGAGAGAGACCTGGCCTCTCTTAGTGTAATGTGTGTCTGCTTCTTGAGACAGATAACACTTGAAAACAGGCAACGGGTAGTAAGTTATACACCTAGTGGGTGCCACTTTGGAGTGATTGACCAGGAATAAGATAACATAATTGTTAAAGAAAGTGATTTGCAGTTGTCAATCACTTTATCAAATGAGATCAAGTTGTCAGAAAGTACAAGGATCATTAAGGAAAGAAATGCAAGATCGATTCTCAAGGTTCTGGTCCATCGGCAAGGTCAGTGATCTATGACTGCTGGACAGGTGGCCTGCGGATCTCCTTGCCTCGAGATGTCATCATTGCTTTATGACACAGTCCAGCTAACCAAAAAAGAGCCGGGAATACCGGGAAGTGAGGAGAGTTGTAGAGCTCCCGCCCAGCGATCACAGATTACTGACCTGACCAATGGACCGGAGTCCTGACAATCGATTCTCCCATCTCTAAAAGAAATGACATAAAATCACATAACATTTCTATATTCAGCACAATTAAAATATTTGGGTTCTCTCTGTAAAACAGATAGATTTATTTTCAATTTCTGCAGGTGATATTGTCACGCTGTCTTATGATATGTGTACGATGTCAGTA
>VIAB01000398.1:84764-97051 GCA_009801035.1 Oophaga pumilio
TGGTATGCAGGCGTGAGCAATCGATGGCAAAGATAGATAAAAAAGTCAAATTGTACCAGGCCATGTGTTATCCCAGCAAGAAAATATAGCAATAGTAAAGTTACCGCTAATAGCGGTGCCAGAGCAAACCAAGGCCATGAGGCATAGTAAAAACCAAACAATCAGCCATTACCTTGTGCCATATTGATCGGGGAGCGTACAATGCCAGCGGGGAGGGAAGTGAGAGACAGCCCCGATGCGCGTTTCACCGCACTCGGCTTTGTCCATTATACCTCTTATTGTGATATTTCATCTTTATATTCATTCCTCATGCACACCCTCGCTGGCACAGGCTTCTCGCATGTCTTCGGGTACTTCCATCCCGCACTTAAAGAGCGAAGCCTCATTCTCTTCCTGAAATTTACCTTCTTCAAGAACCCTTGCCAAGATGGGCACTGGCAGCTCTGCCTTGTTATCACTCGGGCACGGACGCTGTAAGTCTTCGACCACCAGCTTCTCCTCCTGTAGAAGACCTCTTACTGCTTCTCTGAGCACTTCCATGTCTTCTCTTAAGGCCTTATTCACACTTTGACAGGTGACCTCTGAGCTCAGAGACTTCCTACTCCAACTCATCCACGCTTTGCTCAGCAGTTTGTCTCAGGGCCTTTTCTTGTTTGATATGCTCTTTCCTTAACTTTAATACAGCCTGTAAATATGCCAATTGTGCTTCGCTTGAGACAACTATTTAGCAAGGTCCTGGGACTCCTGTGCTTTCTCTCCAAACTGAGCCTTGACGGCCGCAAACTCGGACTCCAGGTGGCGCACCCACTCCAATTGCATGGAGTTGGCGACTTCCGTATCCAACCCCTTCAACCTTTCTTGAGGCTCTGCCCGGTCATCTTCAGGTACCTCTCGACTCTTTGTACCTTCAGAGATCTCCACACTCTCCAGCTCTTCAGCAACAGGTTCTTCTTTATTGACCTCCTCAATGGGTGCAATTCTCTCAGTCTCTTTGCGCCCTTTATGTCTCCGTCGACGGGAGGACTTTCCCTCCTTGTGGGGGCCTTCCTTACTGTACTCCTTTTCTAACTTAGAGTCACAGTGACCCTCGGAGTCCGAGTCACATCCCACAGTATGGTGAACCCTCCAGTTACCCTCTAACTGGGTGTCCGTTTCAGATGTCTTATCTACCACATCACCATTAGTCATTCAGTGGTACCCGTCAAGAGACAGCAGGCCTGTAAGTTGGGCAGACGCACCCTTTCTCCTTGCATCACCGTCTGCACGGGAGTCACCACCACTCAGTCGGTCATCCTCTGCTAAGTCACCGAGTTGGTCAGACCCGTCCACTTTGGGAGGCGTCACTGTACCAATAACCGCCACCCAACAGTAGAGAGGCCTCCCTCCTCCAGCTGTAGAGGAATTTCCCTCTCCCACAAGTCGAAGAACAGTTTAGAGTCCCGACCTATAACCACTGGACAAGACAAATTCGGGACTATAGCAACACCCTGTCCCGCAATGTCTCAGCCTGTCTCAAAGATTACCTTGGCCACGGGATAATCCTCAGTGTCCCCATGGATGCAGGTGACCCTTTCTACCGGGTATTTGAATTCCCTCAGGTGCAACCTTCACTAGAGTCACCGGGCTCCCTGAGTTGACCAGACCAACCACATCGTCATTATTTATCTGCAGGGCACACCCCCGTAGCATTGTGCCGGGTGGGTAGTTCATAAAGAAGACTGTACACACATAGTACGTTTGCCCCTGGCAATAGTTCGTCTGCACCACCCCTTTAACGTCGGATGCTCCACTCCCTTTTTGGCAACCATCCCTGCTTGGGTTACCGCCCTTTTAGGCCACCACCCCTTTTAGGGACACCACCCCACTCTGGGATACACCCCGTGGACTCCCCCACGGCTTTCTTAGGCACCAGTCCCACAGTACAGTTTATGTTTCTTCTTGTACTGGCCCTTTAAGAGTTTGTGTGACCTGGTTCACACTGCCCTTCTATGACACCACAAGCTCCTGCTGGCACTGCCACCGCTTCTGTTGCAGCCACAAACCACCCGGCACCTCCAGATGCCGCTCACAAGCCGCTGCGGCTGTCACTGCAGCTCCCGCTGCTGCAGAACCTCTTACTGCAACTGTCACTGTAGCTCACGCTGACATAAGTCTCTGCATGGCTCTGCACCGCCGACTTCGTGGACCCACCGATCCACAGCAAAACCTTCGTAACCCCGCCGAGTTACAGCAAGTTGAAAAAAGAAAAAAAAATTCATGGACTTAACGGTAAACAGAAAAAAAAACAAAACACTGCACACGTGCTTCTTGGGCCGCTGCCAGCATTCTAACACCAATTGTGATGTTCCACACTGTGTGTGGACGGGGATCACTCGCTTTGCTGGTCTTCGAGCTAAATACTGGCACGCTCAGGGTTAAAACAATAGTCCATTTCGTTTATTACAGCAAACTTGACACAAAAATACAGTCTTTCTCTCAATAATACTTCTCATTAATCCCGTTCAGCATAACACTGTTTTCAAGACCGTCAACTGTTGGCCACGCAGGTTCCCGAATCCCTCAATCTCAGAGGTATCCAATACACGTTTCTCACTTCACTCTGACCCCGGTCAGTGTCACCACGGTTTTCAAGACCGTCCATTCCGCTGGCTCAAGCTCACCAGCCTGGCTTCCCCAGTCTGTGTGACATCCAGCCTGGATATCAGAGAGCTCTGTCCACCCTGACAGACTCCCAGCACACTCACAGACTCTTCACAGTCTCAGACAGACCCTCACCATGTGCCAAACACTTCCTTACATACCTGTAGCCACTCCCACAGCTGAGGTATGGAGCACATGGTCTGGTCACATGCTCATGACCTCATCACAGGTCCTTAGCAAATTCACAACCACCAGTGGGCGGTGTATGTGTGGTTAGACAATCCCACCCAGCTCAGCAGCCAACCCTGTAAGACACCATCGAAAATAAACACAACTCTTATGGGACTACAAGTCCCAGGACAACATTACTTTGGCTTACAGCGCATAGGAGCGACACATACCTGCCATTTACAACAATGCCGGGGACTGTCTTTCCATCCAAAACATGCCTCCATGCATATCCTGAGGAGCATATACAGCGCCCCCTAGCTGCAGCATGGGTCACTACACCACTAGATATATATATATATATATATGTATATATATATGTCTGTATATATGTGTATGCCTGTTTTGAAGATTATTTAGTTTTAAAATGATGTGTAC
Organism: Oophaga pumilio; assembly: GCA_009801035.1. Lineage (NCBI taxonomy): Eukaryota > Metazoa > Chordata > Amphibia > Anura > Dendrobatidae > Oophaga > Oophaga pumilio. Next base: position 88,011 of record VIAB01000398.1, read on the forward strand.
AGTTTTGTTTTAAAATGCGATTTTAACATGAGCTTTTACAATAGAGAGAACTGATGTGTGCAAAAGTTAAAATGTTAAAATCGCATTGCATACGGATCGCATACGCATGTCATACGGAGGTTCCGTTGCAAAATTGCATGGAAATCGCATTACACTCGCATGACACTCGCATAGCACTCGGCCATTTCTTCGGTCTGGAAATCGGACCGTTGTTTTTCTTGCAAATGGATACGTACCCTAAATGTTTAATCAGGACCAGGGTGTTGTCGGGATTCATCCATGTGTCTAAAGTTCACAGTAGTTACCTGCTATTTAGCCAGCTCTCTGCCTTAGACAGTGGCTAATTGTAGCTTTTCTCATGATGTTGTGCTTGCTCTGTGCTCCTAGTCTTGTATTCTGACCTTCGCTGCTCGACCTTGGATTTTCCTTGACCATCTGCTTGCCTAGCCCTTTTGTCGTGATCCGCTACTTTCGTGGAATTCTGATCTCGAACTGTTACCTGACTACTGCTTTGTCTCATCCCTCTGTCTATGACAGAGCCTGTTACTCCAGGCTTTTGACCAGGGACCTACTGACTACCCCGCCTCACGGCTTGTCCGTGAGTAGTGACTAGCATCACACAAGGGCTATGAGTCTCTGCTGACTAGTCCAAAAAGCAGGTTACTTGGTAGCTTCTTTTTGTCCCACTCCATTGGGACCTGCCTCTTGGACAAATCAACTGAGACTGTTTCCTCTGAAATAGCAGATGTTGTGCTTGCTCTGTGCTCTTAGTCTTGTATTCTGACCTTCGCTGCTCGACCTTTGATTTTCCTTGACCATCTGCTTGCCTAGCCCTTTTGTCGTGATCCGCTACTTTCGTGGAATTCTGATCTCGAACTGTTACCTGACTACTTATAGTAAAAAATACACAGCTTAAATAATGCAGCAATCACCTGATTCATGCTATGCTGCGCATGTAATGCTTTCTTTAAGACCTCAAGATTAGTTATTATTTACATTACATCTTTACTGCATGTTATGGGATTTGAAAGTTACATTAATGAGGTGGTCTGATCAGAGAGTGTTAAAGGATTTGTCCAGTATTTGCAAAAAGTCTGTATTCACTTTTTGTGACTGCAGACTTCTGAATCCTCACAACACACAACGTGTGCTGGAACTATTCTTTGGTATCTTTGGCAATAATGCATGGTAGTGTGACCATAAGTATGCAGTTTGCATAATTCCAGTATCATACAGACTAGACGTGCCTAGCCTCACACAATGCTGAGTGAGGCCGAGCAGGTCTAGTCGGAATGTAGCCGGAAGTACACATATCCCATACTTGTGGTCACATGACTGCCCGGTCTGGCAGCAAAAATCTGAGAATCCTGACAATGTGCAGTGAGCACACTGTGAGCAGTTTGCAGTCACATAGAGTGAATGCAGACTTTTAGCAAAAGACTGGACAACCCATTTAACAACCTATCCATAGGATAGTTCATCAATATGATATCGTTAGCAATCCTAAAACCAGTACTCCCACCGATCAGCTACTGTTTGCTGTTGATTTGATATAGATGTCCTGCATATCTATGGTAACAATCTGGTATGCTAATCTAGCAGGTACCATACTAGTTGTCTATAATGTGGGCACGATGAAAACTCCAAAAATAGACAATCATATAAGAGACAATAACCAAGCATCTCAGAAAGTGGCCAAAACTGTGTCTGTGGCCAATAAAGCAGCCTGCAGGGCAGCCAGAGATCACACTGATCTGCCTGAGGGATTGACTGCAGTGACCTCATTTCATTCTGCCTTAATATTCTAAATGGAAATAGGCCTCAGAATTTTACTATTACTTTTATTAATACTCGGTCGGTACCGCTCTAGAACCAGGGGAGGGAAGTTGCAGCAATGCAAAATCTATTTTCATAAAGCACAAAAAAAAATTAAGAAAATCTCCAAGCTCAAAGTCCCTGCCATTCAATGTGCCATTTACAGTAATGTGGGGTCTTCTTATGTAGTGGAGGGTTTGGGCCCACTTTTATTTGTGGTGCTTGTAGCAACTGTCATCTGCACACTTTGTAGCTGTGCACCTATTTACTGTAGACATGATGTACTTCTTTGTGGAAGGGTTACAAGGCAACTGGTCAAAGATTGCTATGTGTCGCTGCTACATCAAAGAGGAAGCCAATGGGGTCGGAAATAATCTGGCCCAGGTGGATTTTTTGTAACATGCCTAACACGGTACCCTAGAGGTCTCAGTTCAACCCCATTCATTTGTGTTGTGATGCAGCAGCGACACAAGGCTACCGTCAAAGTCACCATGTAGCCCCAGCCTTATCTGCCTCTATCGACTCTGAAAAACCTTACATTCATGCACAATGATTAGCAGATGCAAAACACATCTAGAAGCACTGGGTTGGCCAGAACAGATTTGCACGTCTCAGACCATCAACCACGACATTGGTCTGTGGCCACTGGTTGGAAGAGGAAGAATCACCTTTGACCAGATGACATCCGCGACTCTTCTTCTGATTAGCCATCCTGGAGCAGTTACATTTTTGCAGCGTAATGCACATGTGACGCTGTGTCAGGCTGAATAATCAAAAGAAGGATGCCATCATGTAGAAGGCGGTTCTGCTGCTGCCCTCTAGCCGCCACTGACCACTGTTGTGGCCAATGGACTGGGATGTGCAAATCTATTGACGTAAACTCTAAGAACCACTAATCTAGGAAGGAAACAATGCAGTAAGATGTGTGAGAGCCAAGCACAAAGTACAAAATCCACCACCATCTCCCGTAGATTGGCTGTGGACAACTTCAGCATGGAAGGTAAAAAAGTTTACAAAGCGAAGGTATCCAGCCGTTCGGATATTAAACTTCACCATTTTACTACTACAGCTTTAAAGGTTCCAGGTACATTAAAAATATTGCATCAAGCAAAAAAAGATGCATTTCGTACACAGAACTGTCCTTAGTCATGGGGAATGTTAGATCTGAACAAAATGGATCCTTTTTGGTAGGTGTCAAAGTCAGTATCAATAGGAAAACATGATGAACTATGTTGCATAGCTCTAAATAATGGTTGTTGCTGTATGTTGCAAGTAAATCAGCTCATTCTACCCACAATAACTAAGAGCTGATGATAATGCTGAAGGCTGAAATCTGCAACAAATATGTCATTGGCAGTTATCCTAGGAATAAAATATTTTCTATAGGAATTGTGATGAATTATGCTGATTTCACCATCTTGTGTCACCAATGTTCATTCGAATTTGAAGGAATAGATCCAAAAATACTCAGTCCTATATTGAGTCTACTCAAACCCTATAAAAGGTCCCCAAAATATAATGAATCATTGTCCAGTTTTCCATGTCAGAAGTCCTAAAAGAGGTCCCTAGCTCAAGAATCCATTTTTGGAGCCATAGTTGAGATCCAATGCATACTGTGGCTCTCCTACTAAAAGACTCAACACAACCAAGTTGTCGGCCATTAAATGGAATACTATAGTGCATAAGTATGGAGCTTCTTCCTACATGGATAAAAATAAACCTTCAGGGATTAGAGAAGGTTGTCATCAGTTGGTTACCAAACCATCTTTTTTTGCCTTTATGTAAAAGCGCTTTGACTTTTTAAGACTACATTGCAGGGGTGAAGATAAGGTGAAAAATGGCGCCCCTTTCGTCTGTCTAACTGCTTAGATCCCAAGGTCACTATTGAAAGTGGCATCTAAGGGTTTAAGTTGGGATCAAAACTTGATATGATTTCAACCATAAAAGTAGACTGTCAGCCGTCTGTGATAACACCCATTATTCATGATGTGAGCTAAGATCCTGAAGATATGTAACTCCGTTCTTTACAAATAGAGTGCTGTTAAGCATCAGCTACCGGTATGAGTAGTTTAACGAAAGTTGAACGATTTTTTAATATATCCAAATTATTTCTGAAGTGTAGGCCAAGCACAAAATGGAAGTACACCATGTAAACTATTGGGTCAATGGGGAGACAGACCACATGGGCAAAAGGCCCAGTTCTATGTTGCTACTGGGTGGTGAGAATCCAAACAAGTATGTAAAAAACAAATTATGCCCTTCTGTCCTCTAGGCAAAACTCATATTTGGGAAGTTCATTTTGACCGTTGCTGTGAGATTTCCCGTACAACAAATAAGTATATAATTGACCTGTTTATGGATGACTCACCATCTTGCCTATCGGATGCACCCCCTCCAGTCTCATGGTCTGACGACAGGGCCTTCTGGGCGCTAGATGACTCCTCTTCAGTTTGGCTCCATAATGATGGATTGCTGCTGTCCTGTGGTTGCTTTCTTTCCGTTATATATGACAGCGGATAATTTATACATTCATAACCACTGCGGATAAACAACGCTTACATTAACCGTAGGAGAAATGAATTCACATGTATCGCCTACACGTTGACAAAATCTCCACTCAGGTAGCATTTTACATCAAAGCTCCTTCCCACATTCTACACATCATAGTTATTTTCATCCTCTTAGAAATGACAAATAACAGTGAATGTCAGCGCAAACAAACCTCCTGTTAAAAGCCTGAACGCTTCGGTGAAAAATGCTTCAACATTTTAGGCTTATAAGCACTTGTTTCATTTCCAGGACTCACAATTGATAAACTGCACTTAAGTTTCTATAGAGAGCACTTGTTTTAAGAGTGTGCCTGCAGTTACAAGGGCACAGAGATTGGTGTAGGCCCATAGAAGAGTCTATGCAGGTAACCAATCTGACTCCGTGACCTCCTGGATCTCAGTGTCCTACGTTTGATGTGATGTATAAGTGTTAGTACTATACAACTATCCTTTTCTATAGTTGGGACGTACAGTGTGCATTGTAATAAACATCTTATGAAAACATAAAAGGATTACCTAGTGAGAATAATATATTTTGAAAAGGTCTCAGAGTAGTTAAAAAATCAAAGATGCGAAACTCAACCTCTCCGATCCACCACAGCTCGTGTTCTCACCCTGTCCCCGCGGGTCTCTACTTTCTGGTCCTGTCTGGACACAGGCAGGGAAGTCCCTACTTAGCCTACCACTGGTTGAGGTGTCTCACGTTCTATCATGTCTGGTTTGTCAAGGTGGAACCAAAAAGTAGAGACCTGTGATTATTGGGGATAAACATCAGAGTGGTCTGGGCACTAGACAATCCCTTACTGAATTAAAAAGGTCTGAGTCAATAAGATAAGCTCTTTCCACGTACCAGAATGTTAACACTTTAAAAGTATTTTTTCACACAGGAAAACTCTTTATCGTGTCGAATAACGCTATTAACGTCCAGATATAGGTTTCACCTGCAGGTAAGTAGCATAAGAAAGGTGTACTGTAAGTGCAGCTTCCAGGAAAAAAATTAACTATATTCCTACCGGGAGCCGCAGGCTTTCAGTTCTAGAGGCGCGCCGGCACAGCTACAGTCATGGCTCAGAACACTGTAAGCACGCCCGACACTTTGACTGACAGCTAGCTCTGCAGTGCATGATTGCTGAGCCAGCTGTCAAGCAAAGTACCGGGATTTGATATATTAGCAACCAGAGTATACCACACATGATACAAACTCAAAACAACAATTAGTAATAAGGGAGCAAATGAGTCAAAAATTGTATCTCAAAAAGTACCACAATTTTATTTTAGATAAATATGTACCATAAAAGTTACAAAAACATGTACCTATTGTAAATCTATCAATAAATAAACATATGGATAAAAAGATGATCCTCAGAGACAATGTATGGAAAGAGTTCACCAAGTGGATAGCAAAAATATGCAAAGCATATTAAATATACATAAGACGCTCACAATAGTCATAAGAAAGGCTATTCTGTGATCGGAATGGCCGGATATTTATAGGCAGTACTTTAACAACATAGACCACGCCCCCTTGAGGAAACGAGTGCATCGCTCGCGAAACGCGCGTTGGGTTCTGAGGTCACCTGGTGTATTGAATACCTTACTAATATGGGTAATTTAACCTTATATACTCTTTACATTATGTATATTCAATATGCTTAGCTTATACGTACCTTCATACAAACGCTTCTGTTGTACAGTATCTTTTATATTAGATGCTTGTCCTAAGCCCTATGTGTTGTATCCTAATAAATTCATATAGTCCCAATTTAGGTAAATATTTGGCGTTTCACAAGCCTTTCTTATGACTATTGTGAGTGTCTTATGTATATTTAATATGCTTTGCATATTTTTGCTATCCATTTGGTGACCTCTTTCCATACATTGTCTCTGAGGATCATCTTTTTATTCATATGTTTATTTATTGATAGATTTACAATGGGTACATGTTTTTGTAACTTTTAATGTACATATTTATCTAAAATAAAATTGTGGTACTTTTTGAGATACAATTTTTGACTCATTTGCTCCTTTATTACTAAAAGTACCGGGATTTGTTTACAGCTGCCGCTCACTGTGTAATGACTGGTGACTGAAGCTGCTCTGTACACGCCCCAATGACCGAAATCCGGTGGCTCCCGGGAGGAATAAAGTCTATTTTCTCCTGAAAGCTGCACTTTCCGTGAGGTAGCTGGGCACCTTTCTTATGCTATTAACCTGCAGAATTATCCTGGAAGTGAGCACCATTATCCGACTTGACAAGTTCCCTTTAATGAGTTAAAAGTCTGTCCCAAAATGACAAGCCCTTTCCAAGTGCCCTATTGGAGCAGACTGAAGTTATAGAGCGAGGTCAAGGTCACTGATGAAGATAGGCTTTCACTCCGTGCCAACCTCTTACAACACGGTGAAAAATTTGCTTAATTGGTAGCCATGTATTATAACATTTGCAGGTATGAAGCTACCAAACATGTCAGGCAATATCAGACACAAATATTCCTTTTTACAAAACTGCAGAATTTCAATGTAAAGAACAAATAAACAACTGTAGGAAAAGTAGGAAAGTAGGTAGTAGGGGATGTAGTAGGGATGCTGGGACTCCAGTGATCAGCTATGAAGCAGTGGAGAAAATATAATGCATGATGTCCTCCGCTCTCACTATTAATATTAGCCCTTTCTATAGTATCCATATGCCCCATTAGGCAATGATCTAAACCAGGGATGACCTTTAATCAGAGTAAACATAAGGAGCATAAACTTGAGTAGAGGATAAATTGCAATACTTGGCAGCAGCCACTAAACCACGTACAATGTTGTTGCTGTCCGGACCATACATTGCTTACATCCGGCCTCTACGGAAGCAGATAATAGCTGATCGGTGGGGCTGCCGGATATTGGACCCTCACTATCCTGATATTGATGAAATCCAAGAAGTATCCAAGGCAGTGGATATATTCCTCAATAAGCTACTTTATTGATCAAGACATATGTAGGATTAAAAAAAACACAAAAAGATGTTATCAAGATGTAAACTGAAAGATTCTTTATGGCATGATGAAGGGCATTTAGGCTGAAACGTTGCACTTAATTATCCTTTATATATCTTTTTCAATAAAGGACTATATCTTGTGACTTATTAGCATTATGATATATCATATGGATCAAGTCATTATTAAGTGACATATAGATCAAGAGTGTCACTCATGTTTAATTAAAAGCAAATCAATATTTTATTTCAAAAATCAGACAAACATAAACAAAAAAACGGTTGCCTCAAACCAAATATCAATTAGGCAGGGAGAACAGCTATGGCAGCAAAGATATAATGTTCTACGCAGTTTAGCTATGTTTAGCATTCAACAGATAATAACCTTTATATAATATCCATTTTCCAAAAATTCATGCAAATGATTCAAAATTTATTTTTATTATTAGTGGTGCGGGGAGACAGCGTGTCATCTGACGTTCATGTTGGTTGCAGCACAGTCTTAGGTAATATGTACCTGCCTTTATCTAGTTATGTGTTCGCAGTGGATTTATTTAAAAATAAATTTTGAATCAATTGCATGAATTTTTGGAAAATGGACATTATATAAAGGTTATTATGTGCTGAATGTTAAACATAGGTAAATTGCGTAGAACATTATATCTTTGCTGCCATAGCTTTTCTCCCTGACTAATTGATATTTGGTTTGAGGCAACCCTTTTTATGTTTGTCTGATTTTTTAAATAAAATATTGATTTGCTTTTAATTAAACATGAGTGACACTCTTGATCTATATGTCACTTAATAGTGACTTGATCCATATGATATATCAGTTTACAGAGTGTAGCCTGCTGCTTGGTCAGTATAATGGGTTTGGGCATTGTGCTTACTTATTAGCAATATGGTAGAGAGTTGTCCAAAAAGCTGAAGGAGTGCTGGATGCACTGGCAGACACAGACAGACAAGGGCACCTGTACAGAAACATTACATGGGCCCTTTGCAGTCCAATATCTGATCATAATGCACAATTCCACCTGCTTTGGAGCTCAAAATGGGCCCCCTTACCTCCTGGGCCCCTGTGTGGCTCCACAGGTTGCACCAATGATATCTCCCCCTGAATGGATGGGAATGGTCTATTGCAACTGATATTGATGAAGTATACTAGGAAAGCTTCTGGCAAGGCAGATACACTAAGTGACGATAAGAGCAGGATTACAAGGGATGCATGAGATAATCCGCGTCTCATGCTTCGTCCCATTCCTAGACATGGCACAAAATATAACTTTTGCACATCTTTAACAATCAGCATCATCGATCATTATTTATGCACATTAAATCAATTGTGATCAGAACAGTAAATGCACATACAATGGTGTCTGGATCAACTTTTCTTCAAAATCTTCAATTAATTCCAAGAGGCTGGTAGCTTGAGCTTTAGCAGATGGTGTGTGTTTAATTCCAGCACTGATTCTCAAGACTCGCCCATTTTCATCTGCTCGATAAAAAGAAAAAAAAACTATGACGGGTACATTAATGATACAAATAAAAGTGCATCTCACAAAATTAGAATATCATCAAAAAGTTAATTTATTTCAGTTCTTCAATACAAAAAGTGAAACTCATGTATTATATAGTCATTACAAACAGTGATCTATATTATGTGTTTATTTCTGTTAATGTTGATGATTATGGCTTACAGC
>VIAB01000398.1:244428-258345 GCA_009801035.1 Oophaga pumilio
ATGCGTTAGAATCGGGCCACCATCTAGTAACTTATATAAAAAGCTTCTGTAACTCGCTTTTAAATGATGTACAAATGCCCCCGGAGTTTTATGTAGCACATGTTACTGTGATCCCTAAACCCAAAAGAGATTATCTTCTCACAAAAAAATTATAGACCTATATCTCTTTTAAACATTGACTTAAAATTTTTTACATCTATTACAGCCGAAAGGATTAACAGAATCCTCCCCCACCTCATTCACCGTGACCAGGTTGGTTTTATACATATGAGACAGGCGCCGGATAACATAAGAAAGGAGTTAAATATCATTCACACAACTAATCTCCGCCGAAAGCAACTTCTATTGCTTGCCCTGGATATCGAAAAAGCTTTCGATACAGTCACTTGGACATACCTTTTTAAGGTCTTGTCTAAATTTGGGTTCTCCTCTAAACTAAATGAGTGCCTTAAGATATTATATGATAAACCCATTGCTTATTTACAGCTCCCTGCGTCGCATCCCTCTCCAATAAATATTCAAAGAGGTACTAGGCAAGGCTGCCCGTTATCCCCAGCCCTTTTTGCACTTGCAATGGAACCTGTTGCGGAGGCTATAAGGAGAAACCAAAATATATTGGGTCCTGGCGACCTGGGAGATCAATATAAAGTTAGCCTTTATGCAGATGATCTCCTTCTAACGCTAACTAACCCTCATACTACACTCCCCCACCTATTTCCCCTCCTACACGAATTTGATAAAATTTCAGGTTTAAAAATAAATATAGACAAGTCCGAAGAATTATTTGTAAACTTCCCAAAAGCGGAGCAAAATAATATAGCTTCCCAATTCAGGTTTATATGTAAAGAACATTTTTTAACCTACCTTGGTATTAACTTAACAGCCAATAGGACAACATTGTTTAAATGGAATTACACCCCATTAATTCAGAGCTTTCAAGCAGATTTAAACAGATGGACTTTTGCGAAATTGTCCTGGCTTGGTAAGATACATACAATAAAAATGGTATCTCTACCTCGCTTCCTATATCTCTTTAGATCCCTCCCGATTATGATACCAACCAGAACGTTTACTCATTTACATTCCATGATGTCTAAGTTCCTATGGTTAGGGAAAAAACCTAGAATTGCGCAAAAGACCATGTTCCTCCACAGGAAAGTGGGAGGAATATCGCTACCTAATTTTGCACTTTGCTGTAAATCAGCACAGGTTGCCCAGCTAATCAATACTTGCTCATATAATAATACACCTAGATGGGTTCTTTCAGAGTCCTTTCTCTCTAGACCATACTCAATATCTGACCTAATGTGGTCCACGGAGCGACTACCACAAGATCTAATAAATATGGCCCCTTATACGGTCCATTCGCTTATGTTATGGAGGAAAGTGGGCAGCACGGTGGCTCAGTGGTTAGCACTGCAGCGCTGGAGTCCTGGGTTCTAATCCCACCAAGACAACATCTGCAAGGAGTTTGTATGTTCTCCCCATGTTTGTGTGGGTTTCCTCCAGGTTCTCCGGTTTCCTCCCACATTCCAAAGACATACTGATAGGGAATTTAGATTGTGAGCCCCCATCGGGGACAGCGACGATAATGTGTGCAAACTGTAAAGCGCTGCGGAATATGTTAGCGCTATATAAAAATAAAGATTATTATTATTAAAGTGTGGTTTAAATATAAGCTGCAATCTGATCCCTCACCACTGACCAATATATTTCACAACCCTATGTTCCATCCAGGCCTTGAATCACAACTTTTCTCATGATGGATGTTAAAGGGGATTTATCTACTTAAACACCTCTGCTCTCCATTTAATGTTTTACTTGAAAGACAAGAATTTATTCAAAAATATGTACCACCAGTTAGAGAAATAATTCGTATAAATCAGATATTTCATTTTGCTAAGCAAATTCTCCCAGGCAATACCCCTCTCCGGACGACAAGTTTTGAATATGTGTTTAAATGATCCATTGGGAAGAGGAACAATCTCATTGATTTATTCTGCCATCAGCCCACCTCACGATGATAGAAAATTAGATTATATGCTACAATGGGAGACTTAGGATTTGATATGTCGATTGATGATTGGTACCGGAGTTGTCAGACATTATCTAAAGGCAGTTACCAAACTTCTCTCGTGGAGACCTCTCTGAGGGTTCTACACAGAACCTACTATGTACCAGAAAGAATTCATAACATGTTTCCTGGCATCTCGGGTGGGTGTTTTAGGGCATGTGGGGTGTCGGGCGATATGAAACACATTTGGTGGTCTTGTACAGTGTTCTCGGAACTGTGGAGAAAAGTGAAATGTCTAATAGAACAAATGTTTGGTGAACCGATCGATCTAGAGCCCTCTGCTCTTTTATTGGGGACTAGGCGCCCGCGGTTCACCAAAGCTTCCACAAACTGGTGAATTATTTGTGTATGGCAACAAAGATTCATATTGCGTCGAGATGGAAAACTCCCTCATTATCGATTTCTTTAGTAAAAGAAAGAATGAATACTATTATGTTACATGAGTGAATAGAATCAACTAGATCTGATACGTGGGACTCATTTTTCAAGGTGTGGAACCCTTGGATAGGATTAAACCCAAATGCACAACTGGATCTAGCCCTAAGGCTTTCTTCTTAACTATTTTTGATTCAGAGCTAAAGCCAAATTAGAATTTATATAAGATTTTGGGATTGTAATTATATATTTGAGACAGATACCCTGAACCAGTTAATGATAATGCTATGGTGTATCCTTTTCACTTTCTTGTATGGCTAAATTCCTAGTGTTCTATCCTACCCCTACCCTTGTCTTGTCTTCCCTTTTGTTAAATTGAAATTAACAATTTATTGTGGAAATAACAATATATGCTCCCTTGCACGGGAGAGTGATTTTTGTTTTAATATTGTACTTCAAAATAAAACTTATTGAAACTAAAACTAGGCACTGTTCAATCAACAGGTTGCAAGATACACATCAGGAAACAACTCTGCAAAACGGCTTAAAAACGTCTTCAAAAACGTTGCAGAAAACAAAAACAAAAAATCAGCAAAGAAGGAGAGTTTCCTGAAGTAATTTCTAACAGGAAATTTTTTTGACGGTAAAAAGCTTCATGTGGACATGGCCATAGGGTCCCCTTACACATTAAACTAATGTCGCTGATGTTGAAGGATTCATCCGATAATCTAACGTGAATGGGGGCACTATACAACTGATTGTTGGGAGAGATGTCTATCAGGCCAGTCTGATTTTAGATTGTAATTTTCTTTGCTCGCCAGTAGATTAGCCGCCAATAGATGTGTCAGTTGGTGGCTCTTTCATAGAGAGCACAGGAGCGCTCAGCCGACCGAGAGTTCCTATTTATGGGAGAGCCGGCGAAGATGGCTATCTTAAAAGCATCATTTGGTCAACAGTTATCTAACGTGTATGGCCAGCTTTACAGAGGACAGCACAGAAAAGCAGATCCAGGGAGAAGATCTTTTGGGAGTATACACTTAAGAGGTATACAAGCACCAGTCTGGATGGATGCCTAGTAGAGATGGGTGAACATGAACAGCAAAGTTCGGGGTCCGTACTGAACACCTACTGTTTGAGCATGGACCCCGAACATGGACTTCATCATGAGGTCCGTGTTACTGTTCGGGTTTGGCACCTAGAATACCGGGTGTTTCTCGCGCTGTCATGTGCATGACAGTGTGGCAAACACTGACTCTGACTGGCGGTAAAATCATTACCGCTGGTCAGACAGCCACGGTTCCCATGTTGTCAAATGACAGCGTGAGGCCACAGCTCCGATCAGAGGTAAAAAGTTTACCTCCGGTGACTGGTGTCGGCTGATGGGACTACTACTCCCATCAGCCAATCCCTGCTGCCGCTAATAACAGCGAGAGCAGGCATGGCTGATGAGAGTATTAATAATAATAAAAAAACAGCATGGATTCCCCTGTATTTTTGATAACCAGCCAGGCAAAACTGACAGCTGCGGGCTGCAACCCTCAGCTGTCAGCATCAGCAAGGCTGGTTATCAAGAATAGAGGGGTCCCCATGCTGTTTTTTCTTTAATTATATAAATAAATTATTTTAAAAAGTGGCGTGGGATCACCTCCATTTTTGACAACCAGCCAAGCTAAAGCAGACAGCTGGTGGCTAGTATTCTCACGGTGCAGCTCAGAGTTCACCAGGAGAAATGAGAAATTTTCTCCCGGTGAACTGCGGTGAACTCACCGCTGCACAGTGAGACTTTTTCTCACTGTGTAAGCGCTGATCTCACCCAGGTCTCTGCAGTTCATAGGCCCAGCTGGGAATACATCCTCAGTGACCAGCGGTAACCTCGATGACGCCACTGCTAGTCACTGAGGCTGATCTCATTCCTCAGTGACTTCCTCAGCTGCTCACTCAGTGGTTCTCAGCTTGGATGGTTGCATCTTGGCACTGTCCAGGTTACACATTGTTTATCCCCAGATGTGGATTACAGTATGGATTTATTTTTGTTTCTTCACAGGAGATGTTGGCTTCAGTGGAATTGGGCATTAGGTGAGCATTTTTGTTGTTTATTATTTTATGTTTTTTTACAGGAGACGATGGCTTCAATGGAATGGGCATTAGGTTAGTGTAGGTTTGCTTGTTATTTTTAAATAAAAAGGTAAAAGTTTGCTTTTTATTTCAAATAAAAGACTTTATACTTGCTGTGTCTGTACTTAAACTATAACTATAGGATTAGTAATGGAGAGGCGTCTTATAAACGCCTCCCCATTACTAAGCCGTGGGCTTGATGTCACCAGACAATACAAAGATGACGTCAACCCCACAAATATGAACCCCACTGCCACAGTGCAAGTGGGAAGCACCAGAATTGGAACATCTAATAGATGTGCCTTTTCTGGGTGGCTGTGGGCTGCTATTTTTAGACTAGGGGGGCCAATGGCCCCTTACCAGCCTGAGAATACCAACCTCTGCTTTAGCTTGGCTGGTTGTCAAAAATGGGAGAGGCCACACGACGTTATTTTTTTGGGTTTGGGTACTGTTCTGATACCTGAACCCGAACTTTATTTAACTGTTCGGCTGAACCCGCCGAACCCGAACATCCAGAGGTCCGCCCACTTCTAATCATTTGGCATCAGTCCACCATGGGGTCACACCAAACGTGTATCACATGTCACATGGTCTGCAGACGATATGTAGACACAGACATAGATCAGACAGAGGACACAAAAGCACACATTTTTAGCCTCTGTTGAGTTTACGGAGGCCTATGGTGACATAAAAGTGAAGGCTGCTGACTTTTCCCAATGTAAACCTTAGGCTCAGTGTGTGCAAAGTCTACGACTATGCTACGTGGTGGTGGCTTTGGACAATCAGTGTAGCCTCAATGTGCCAATTATCTATGTTATTAACATTTGTGGCACAATCATGTATAAAAAGAATATTAGCGATGTCACAGTAATATTCATTCATGAGTATTCTGCAGACATTGCAGTCCACTAAAGACGTTTCTTCTCCTTGAGGAGACTGCAACCAGACAAAGCAAAACCAATGATCTCCATTCACACCTGCGTGGGAAATCATGGATTCACAATACACCGTTGTGTCTATCAACAGTGGCGGCACAGCTCTGCTAATTGCGTTATAATGGAGGATAATTACAACCAATATTAGTACATTACACATTAACATAGCTTGGTGATAGATTACCAGTTTCGGAAATAATGGATGTTTTATTCATAAGGAGCAAGTATACAATTAGCATAAACCTGGATTAGGGAGAGAGACACTTAATGGACGGGGGGGAGGTGCCAGGATAAGCTGTGAGCTGCCAGGAATATACGGTATACAGGATACTGACATGTAGAAGGCATTAATGCTCACTGGGACCAATGGCAGTTGGCCATAGTTAAGCCGCAGCCAGACAACCATGCTATCCTTCTATCCAAGAGATGTAACGAGAGTGTTGGGAAGCGCCAATATTAGAATGGTCGTCCAAAAATATAACATATGTCACTTTTATGTTGTCCGAATCCTACTGATCTTCAGAACAGGGGTCCAAAAGTCCCCTAAGTGAATGGAGCGATAGTGAGCATGTGCAACCACTGCTCCATCAACTGCCTACAGGGATGGTGGTTGCACATGCTCACTAAGGCTCCACAGAGGCCAATTGGTGGAGGTCACATCAATCATACCCCCAGCCATCAGACGTTATCATCTACACTATGTAGGTGGGATACAGATTGCTTATAGTAGAAGCTTTTAGGTTTTGATGGTCCAGGAACTAATTTTTTTTTTCTATAGTGCCTATTTTGCCATACTCTTGCCCACTCTGCTAGAAAATCCAGGAAGCTTCCAGGAAAAAGGGAGATATTGCGAACTCTAGCAAGAGTTAGAAAATCTCCCAGAGGTGGCAGAGGCTTCTTGTGAGGTCATTGTGTTGGGATGCTCAGTCATCAGAAGGGGCACCAGAGTCCAAAAGTACTTTCAGGTAAGTGTAAGGAGAGTAGAGGGGGTGTGGAATGGGAGTAAGATGACGTCTGCAAAACACGAGGAACAGGAAAACAAATAGAAGACAATTGCTAAATGCTAGAAGGTATGTGAATGGGGCCTTCAGCCCTACAGATATTCTAATGAAGCACTCTACTTAAAGTCCACTTATTGTGTCCCATGTTGGTGAGAAAAAGCTGCTCCTATTCATTCTTAAGCCCCCCATACACATTAAACTAACGTCAGCAGAATCCGATGATAGTGGCAGGTCGAGCCAACAGTTTACTGTGTAAAGGGACCCCTGGCAGGCAATTGGCGGAAGAGTTAAGGATTTGGCAAGACTGATTTTGGAGTACCGATCCTTTTGTTCTCTGGGCGATAAGCCACCGCCAGAGGTATCTCATAGAGAACACAGGAGCGCTCGGAAGAGAGACTGCTCCTGTGTATGATAGAGGTGGACGAGAAAACTGTCAGGTGGACCATCCATCCAGCTATCTAAAGTGTATGGGGGGTTTACTGTCTGACCTACAGAATAACAGAAATCACTCCACCACCCATGTACAAGAGGATCCAGATGGTGGCCCCTAGCTACTGAGCTCCAACACCTGAGATGGACGTTCTGGATCAATGATCTGAGAGGGAATAAATAAACAATACTAGGTGTGGCATGGATGTCCAATAATATAAGCGGGAACACAATAAAGAACGGAAATAAATATATGAGAAGGGTGCGGGATGTTATATTGGGTCACTATACCTCATAAATGGTTCCATCTACGTAGTGCAGAACTCCATGTCCTTGACGTTGGTTGAGGACCCAGTTTCCTTCATAATGATCACCATTTCTGTAATGGTAGGAAATATCTTATAGTTATTACTGGAGCTGATAGTTGAATCCAGTGGCCACTGCTGTGGCACATCATGTGGTAAATGAATGTCTATGCTAGAATTAACCATAAATGTGTAGAGGACGCGTCAAGGTCCACCAGATTGTACGACGCCTAATGCTTTGAGCTCCATCGTGGACCTCAACATTTTCTTGAGAAAAATTCCATGGATGGTTCTTAAGAACTGGATAGACACAATGTACCAACAACTTGGATGAAGATGATGGATCTAGAGTTGACTAAACTCCAAGACGTACATGAGACATCTGTAGAATTACAATGCTGGGTTTTTACCCTGACACATGAGGGCATAAGTATGCACGCGGTTGGTGGGCGATTGGCAAGGGATCTTTTAGGTATTACCTCTGTGCACCCACAGATACATGCATCGCATGCCGAGAACGGTCCGGCCACGTGCAGCAGGTGCAGCGCAAAAGCTGAATCTCGAGAGGTAATGATACCTTGCTCTATTATAGAAACACTGTGTGGTCAATAGAAGTAAAAGACAATATACCCGGAATTATTAAGGTGGTTGTGGCTGTCACTATCAGAGTTTGTGTAGTTTTCACGGATAGCACTGCTACTTCCGAAATTCTAGGAGGTTTCAGATATCTTCCTCAGACTGGAAAAACATTGGAGACATCTCCGATTTTGAGCCGAGAGTTGGATCAAAATTGGCAATGCAAGCCTATGGGGCCGCAAAAAAGATCAGACCGTACTTGGATGACATCCGAGTGCAGTTTGATTTTCAAGGACCGAAAAAATGAAGAAGTTGGAGAATCTCTTTGTTTTTTTTCTCCATGTCCAAGAAAAACTGAGGCCACTCTGATCAAACTCTGAACAGAATAATCGAACCCCTTTTCTGGCATGTGTGACTCTACCCTTACAAGCAGCCTGAGGCGAGCACTCAGTAATTGGCATTATTGTATCAGTGCTAGTACTACTGTACTGTAGTTCTAATATATTGTTGGTTCTGTTAGGCCTCTTTCACACATCCGTTTTTTGCCGTCAAGCACAATCCGTCCAAAAACGGAAAGGACGGCTCCGGTGCTGATTTTGAAAAAACTGATGCAACGGATCAGGTTTTTTGCCGGATCCGTCCTGAACTTTTGAACCTGGAAATGCTTGGTACACATGTCCGGACCGATGAGAGAGAGAGAGAGAGACACCTTGGTTTCCAGAATCCGGATCAGTCTTTTGCCGGATTGCACAAAAGACTGATCCAGCACCATAGACTTGTATTGTTTGTGGCCACCGGATGCGCCGCTTCAGGCACTATCAGGCGGGTGCGGCAGGAAAAAAAACGTTGCAGTGACCGTTTTGTCCGGCCGCTGGAATGTACATTTCCGCCGGCAAAAAACGGACGCAATGCAAGGACATCCAGCGCAATCCGGCGCTAATGATAGTCAATGACAAAAAAACGCATCCGGCGGTTTAAAAAACCAGATCCGTTTTTTTCAAAAAGCGCCGGATCGCGCCTGACGGCAAAAAACAGATGTGTGAAAGAGGCCTTATTTGGGTGCTGTGTGGCACTAATATGTTCGCAATATTTAGGTCTATCTTTTCTGGAGATGCATGGCTGCATTATTCGACATACTGTATAACAAATTAACACTTTATTTCAGCACACTTGTTTGCTTTTTGCACTCATGGTACGTGTTTATCTAGTTATGGTAAAAGGCCATACACAAATTAGATCAGCTTAATGTTAGCAAAACTCCCAAACTTTCATCTCGTTTGAGTGTCTCTCCCAGTAATATAGGCTGGATGTGAGTTCTCTGGGCATCCAGGGTGCAGTTATCTTTACTAGATCACACATTAGCGCAACTTCTATCCTGCACTTTTTTCCTCTTCTTGTCCTTTCCTCCTTATCTGTTGCCTGTTATCTCTGCCCTCCCTGACACAGTGCATGCTTTCACCCCTCTCTATAATGTGGATATCTGTGTACAACTCTCTACGTGCTGCTACTATCTCTAATATTTGGGAAATGGGAAAGCAGAGAGCCTTCAGAACCAGGAGCTCTGACAGATTTGTATCTTTTTTTTGCAGATCACTCAGCTAGATAATAGACACCTTGCATCAGCAAAATGCTAAACAAATTTTTTAATGAAGACTATTAAATGGGTTGTCCACTAATCGGATAATCCCTTCTGAATCCCTATGCTTCCCCCAAGAAAAATAAAAACACCTATACTCACAGCCGGTGCTAGCACTGTTCCATTGGTGTTGACACTGACTCTCCCGAGGCTCATGTCACACTCTTATGTCACGCAATCCCTGGGGCCAATCAGCGCTGGCTTCACTCTCCCCACCTTCAGACAAATCAAGACATCCGGAGGAAGTGAGAGAACAGCCACAGCTCTCACTTCCTCCAAATTTCAACTACGCTCAGTCACAAGAGTCCCAGGAGAGCCAGTGCCGACACTGCTGGAACGGTGGCGTACCGGAGGTGAGTATAGGTATTATTATTTTACTGGGGGGGAAATATAAGGATTCAGAAGGGGTCATCTGAGTAGTGGACAACCCCTCTAAGTTGTGTAACTTTTTATTTAGGAAGCAAATGAATAAAAAAAAAATTCTGTGCAAAGCTGTACATAGGCGTTACGGCACCATTATGTGGGCACAGAATAGCTGTATTATTTTAGCACTATGTTGCAGTGTTATTATTGAGCTTAAGATAGTAGGATTATTTGCACAGACACACTTTCTATTGCATTAATAGAATTAATTAAAGTCATTTTAATTTGATAAACCAATCTTATTCTCAGATAATCGAAAAATAAAAACCAATAGAGCACAAATGAATCAAAGAAAATGTGAGCCGCCAGCGTGATCAGACACTCAGAGATCCACATAAGACGTCAGACTGCACCCAACTGTTCACATTATGCATTGTTCTCAGCTAGCGAGTGATTCTCCGGATTTCCTCAGCGGAGCTCTGCATACAGATCAATCGGACGCTCTGTCATCAGTGATACATGTCATGGAATTGTGCTCTAGGGAGACAATCTAGAAAGCTGAAGCGAGCGCACAATGGGCGAACGTCAGTCATAGACATAAGAGAACTTTTTGCATTTTCCACTTACAATTGAAGTTTTTTATTATGGAAAAGGCATCAGATGAATGAACATGTGCAATGGTCATCACAAGGGTCTGACGCACTGTGTCTGTTCACCACACCGCTACAGATGGATCAGATTGCATAGGGTTAGGAAAACATGGATGCTTTGTTCCAAAAATAGCGCCATGTCTGGTCAAAGGTAGCATATACAAGGCCATAATTACAGTGGGTGCACTCACTTTGCACCCGGGTCCATAAGGTCTTATATGTAAGTTGAGCTGCAATACCAGAATCAACCTAGGAGGAAAGGGTGGCGCTGTTTCTGGAAGAACACAGTCATGTTTTTCAACATGTGTTAAAAGCATCAGTGATTATTGCGATGATGTGCTTTGCTTATACAGCATACTCTATGGTCCGTGTATGGTCGGGGCTTTCCTGCTATTTATATTCTTCACTCTTGGCTGTTTTAATGATTTTCCGCTCGGCATCATTAGGACTTCATTAGTAAAGCTGATCTCCAGCTCAGCGGATCTGCTCACTCAAACAAATGAACCCATAGCTGAAGGAGATTCAGCAAGCTGTAGTGAAGCTGACACATCATCCAACATCATTTTATCAAAGACTAATTACTTCTAAAGAAAAAAAGGAAAAAAAGCTTCTAATAGTGACGTTTTATTTGCACCTTATTCATTATTTAAAGGGAATCTGTCAGCAGGTCAATGCTATGTAATCTGAGAGCAGTAGAGACCCTGATTCCAGCGATGTGTCACTTACTGGACTGTGTGTTACTGTTTGAATAAAATCAATGTTTTATCAGCGGGAGATTATCACTACAGGACTAGGCGTCATGTAGTCCCCCTGACCATCCTCCTCTTGTAACATCTCCACACCCCCTCATTATTAACATCTTTCTGCCTATGCACAGTGTACACAGAAAACTACCAATCAATGGTTTGGGGGGGGTCTACAGAGCTCAGCATTCAGAGATCTGCTTGATCTGCAGAGGAAAAAACAGGGATTGTATCAAAATGACAGAATGCAGCCCAGTAAGTGACAGATTGCTGGAATCAGGGTCTCTTCCTCTACACCAGATTAGGTGGCAAAAACCTGGAAACAGATTTCCTTTAATTTTAAGTTAACTTTGCTTGTTTTTATGTTTGGAATTATGTATTTGTGGTTATCTACATGTTTTACCTTTCATATTTTGCTTTTTTTTTAAATTTTGCAAAATGTTTGTGTCTTTGTGAGTGAAAGGGCTAATTTTTTATTTTAGCATTACAAGACTAACGTGCAGTAATTTAAAACTTATTGAGAGTAGCGTGCAACTTTTTACTGTAAAAAAGGTGCAAAAAAGGGGGAAAAAAGCATATTTGAATTTGTGCCAAGTCAGGCAAGATTATGTACTTGTTCTGATGAATTTGGCACAAATTCCACCATTGCAAAAGAAGAAACACAAGACAAAGAATGACTTAAAAAAACAGTGAGCTCTGCTACATACACATACAGCTCACCGATATGCACACAGTGAGCTCTGCTGCAAAGTTCTGCTACATAAACACACAGCTCTGCTATATACACACACCTCTGCTACATACACACACAGCTCTCCTACCTATATACACATACAGTTCTTCTACAAGCACACACAGCTCTGCTACATACACACAGACTCACTCACACTCTATGTATATAACACTTTGAAGTTGCTTCCAGACATATGATCATATGATCTGCAGTGTCATGACTCTGTTGTCAGGTTTCCCGGGACCAGGGGCTCCTTCCCTGTCCCCAACGCTAGGGGCGCTCTAGATTGCTTTGTTCCCTGGATTACTTTTGATGGTTAAGACCCCGGGGCCACGTACCTTGCCTTAGCTCTTGAATCTGCCCTCAGTCTGTACCCTTCCCCCACCCAGGGAAGAGGGGAGTAGTAGTGTACGTAATACACTAACCTGACTAACAAGATAATACAAATAGGGATAAAGGAAAATGCCAATCATACAAATATACTCACACAAACAACAGAGGTAAACAGAGGGGAGTGGAGGATGGGGAAAAAAGCAAAATAGGAGAAGAAGGGGATTAGCACACAACCAAAACCTTGCAACAGTCTCAGATAAATCCACCAAACACCTTCTCAAACAACAACAACAACAACAAACCACCATCTCCTAAACCATGCAGAATGAAGCTAGCTATGGCAATGAGTGCTAGCCAGAGCCCAGAATATATAGAAGAGTGGAGTGGCTAAAAGTGAACAGCTGAGAGCCTAAATGCAGAAAAGCTTCCAAGAGTTCTCAACTGAGCAGATTAACCCCTGCACTGCTAAAATAAATGTGCATCGTTTAATATAAAGGTGAAGGGCTTCTAATCAGTGCAGGAGTAGGAGAAATCAAATGCTGTGGTCTCTGGTTTCTCTCTGTTGCGGTAAACCTGGGACATGCAGCATCTGTGCAGTTTTAGTGATGTGTAGGTCCTGGTAGCTTCTCTCCTACCCTGCATCAATCATACTGATCAGCGTTGGGGTGTAGGAGTTGCACCGTGGCTCTCACAATGATCAGGGAGGAGGTTGTGTCCTCCAGACGATACAATGCACACACTTTTTAGCAAGATTATTTCTTGCTAAAAAGTGCTTCTCATAGTTGAAAAAATATGTAAACTACTCAAAAATGTCATCTGAAGAGAATCTAATTTAAAACATTTTCAAGACTTTTAATGCCAAGTCAATATATTATGTCTGCACTTTTAGGATAATACAGAAAGAAATCACCTCCAAAACATGTTTAGATACAGAATTACAAGAAGAAAAAAAATGAAAAAGTAAAAAAGACACACACCCAGTGTTTCTAATACAGCCAAGCACAGCAAGTATATACTGGTCTCATGGAATCCTTTGTGATTTCTTTGGAGTGGATCCTAGTAAAGTCATGCAGAAACCAGCCCATGTGTTCCCTCCGGCGTGTTTGAGAACCACAGTCCTCTCTTCGGTGGGATATCCCTTTTCTCAGATAACAATGTCACTTGGGTGCCACTTGCCTCTGCTAGAGCTGATCACACCTGCTACTAGATCTGTGCCAACTCAACAGTTGAGTAGCCGGGCAAAGTAAATATGCGTAGAGCGGATTGTGCCAGAAAAACAGCTAATGTTACACTGGGAGCTTTAGAGACACATTTGGAATGCATGACGTCAAAACACGTGTTTCTCCAGATTACGAGCCGTGCACTGCTGAGGGTGACGGTAGACCGCTGGCAGACACATGTAGGGTTAGATGACACACAGCACCAGCCGAGTGTTTACAGACAAAAGCCTTCACTTTGCAGGACACAGGTGCAGATCCGTTGTGCATCAGGAGTCATGTTTACCCTCCAGGCGTTCCGAATGTTAGGCTTTACGGCCAGTATCACATGGTCAAGGGCACCATTTTTTGGGGGCCATACCTATAATTGAGTGTGCGCAGAAGAGCCTCATATCTAGAAGGAGCCGCAGGGGCATGTGGTGCAGTACTGGA
>VIAB01000398.1:323289-335687 GCA_009801035.1 Oophaga pumilio
GGGGCCACAAGTTTAGCAGAAGTCCGAGGAGCGCTGCTGTGATATGGACAATGCAGCCAACCACATACATTCATCTGTTTTTAAACATTAGGCATAAAGATGGATAAATCAATTAGAAAAAATAAAGGGTTTGTCTCCTCGGGGGATATTGTGGGTGCTGATGCTTGATTGAAAGTGCAGATCAGTGGCATCACTGCACTGCTGGCACCAGCTGTGCCATCTCTGACGCTGCAGGGGTATTATGTGCATCTGCAACATTGAAAGAGCACATGGGATCTGAAGCTGGTCAAATTGGGAGGCAATGGTGCAGTTGAGAGCTGCCTGGAGCCTTTGGAACTGGGAAAATGCAGTTGTGGAAAATAATCAAATGTGGACCTCTTCATCCAGCTCTATAGCCATGAGAAGACCCCCACCAATCCTGATAGCAAGAGTCCCATAGCCCACTGTCTGGGACAGTAAGGTGCAGACCACAATGATCCAACTATCCATTCTGTGGATGGGCGATAAATATATTTAGTGGGAAAACACTTAACTATAGAATAAAGGAAGGAAGCACACAGAGCACAGGACAGAGGCAGCGGACAGGGGTCTTAACCTCTGATATGACATCCGTCGGTGAAGTTTGAACTTCTGCTGCACCTCCGGCTTCTGCTGAACGCTCTGCAGCTGCACGAAGACCAGAAGCAGGAGATGAACTACGGACACTGCCCCAAGGAGGCTGTAGCTCTTGCGCACAATCCCATCATCCCCCGGTAATCCGCGCACTCGGAGCTGCAAGAAAACAGGAATAAATTGCAATTTTATAATCTGGAGTTTGCACCAAAAACCCCATCTGGATTGTTGGCCCCAACACACGGCTTGCATCACTCCACATGGAGGTACCTTTACCACTGGCCATAAACAACCCCAAACAAACAAAAAAAAATAATGTTCTGTGTGGCAAGAAACTAGTCTACAAGGCCATTCAATGCCAACAGAGAGTGGCACACTGCTATATGGTAGCCTAGCACTTTATTAAAGGGGTTGTCTTCACAGAGGAAACCTCTATCAGAATGCATCCTTTCCCTTTCTTATTGGCAAAAAAAAGTAGAATTTAAGTTGTGGTCAGCCAAGGATTTCCCCAGTAAGTGGCCATATTATCTGGGGATCCTAAGAGGGAAACACCTTTCTATGATGATCTCATGTTTTAATAGGTTACATTGACAGTGGTGGTCTACACGAGATCAGACCCAGCTGCTCGATGAGCACGTTCAGCGTTAAGTTCAGCTAAGAATTTAAAGGGTTCTTCTCTGCTTCATATACATGGCTATAGTAGGACAGAGCTAGTAAAAAACAAACAATATTGCAATTTACTGCTTATTAAAATGTACAGTCATTCTTCAGATGTAAACACTTCTTTACAGTTTGTTGCTTTGGAGACTGACCACCGCTGCTAGACAACAGAACATGAGCAGTGCTTACAAGCCCCTTTTCCATTGAGCTTATAAGCACGCTTATGAAACTGACCAGGATTGCTGGAGTGCAGTTAGTGCCCGATACCGGCCAGCTTCAGTAGGGGGCTTACGAGGTAGACAGCAGCGTTGGTCGGTCTG
Source organism: Oophaga pumilio (assembly GCA_009801035.1). NCBI lineage: Eukaryota > Metazoa > Chordata > Amphibia > Anura > Dendrobatidae > Oophaga > Oophaga pumilio. The sequence continues at coordinate 324,882 of VIAB01000398.1, forward strand.
CTAAGCGACGAGCTGTAAACTAAAGAGGGAAAAAAAAAAAGCGTCAATATATTAAGAATGGCTGAAACTTTTAATAAACAGTAAATGACAAAAAGACTTGTTGTTTTTACACGTACTATCCAACCATATTCATCTTTAAAGAACATGAGTAACCCCTTTAAATTTGTTTTAATCGGCAGTTTCTTATCTCCACTGATAAAGCATGTTAAAGACCTATGCCAGACCCTGATCCCCCCCCTAATATCTGCCATCAGGAGAGCAGAAGTGACTGTATAGCAATGTATGTGCATAAGGGAACAACTTACATAGGTGATACCAGTTATCCTTTTGGCGATATGGTAGAAGGATCCATTCATGTAGAATACGGCCAGATGAAACCTTCTTAGGAAAGTAACACTCTGCCGGAATATGTACACCGCCTTTACCAGCGTCCTTTTCTGCTGGTCGGAGAGGGCGGCTATCTTTCGGTGGAACCATTTCCACATCCATGAACGGTGATGGGATCCGGAGGACAGACTGCCGTGCGGGACCCGAACGCCATCGATTTCTATCTGTAGCTCGTGTTCCAGACGCACCAGCTCCTTGTCCAGTAGGTAAGGGAACAGGGTGTGACAGCTGATGAGCAGCGCGCGCTGCAGCAAGGACGGAACCTTACGCTTGGAGGAATCCACTTGCACAATATTCACATACTCCTCACCGAGAGTTTGGTAACCTTAAGAACAAAAATTATAAAAAAAAATAAAACAGCTTCAGTCACAGCGGAAGATTCATCTACGACGTTTCACCAGAGAACTGTTATAAAATACTTTTAAAAAGTTGCAAAATTCTTGTGCAAAATCATTGCAACTTTTAAGCCAGTAATAAGCAGCTCTGCCAAAATAGGCACTGGAAGGGAGGAGTCATGACGGGAGTGGTGGTGAATCCCTACGTTTCTCCCCAGTAAAATAACACTTATACTTGCCTTCAGCGATTTCAGCACTGGCTTTCCCGGGGATCACATGACATTATTATGTCACGCTATCACTGCGGCCAATCAGCATTGGCTTCATTATCCGCTCTGCAGGGAATTTGGACCGTAGTAAATTGGCCATATCCGACAGTCCCAAGCACAATAAATAAAGCACAGAGTGAGCATGCACAACTCTGCGCCATTCAAGAATACTAATCTCAAGATCCCAGTAGTCAGACCCCATAGTAATCAGCAAGTTATCCCCTATGACTCAAATATGATTTTTTTTTAAAACAGCTTTTAATCTTTAAAAACTAGCACAAATACTTTTCTAACCCTTACCTGAAAATGTAGTCAGTGTGTAATACGCGAGATCACAAAGAAGTTCTAGTTCTTTTCTCCACTGCAGCCATTTTTTAGCACCTTCAAGAAAAAAAAAAATGAATTTCATCCTAAATTCCTCATTTTAGCTGTAAGATCCTATTGAGACTTGTTTGTGGTCAGCCACACTAATCTTCTCTAGGAAAGGCAAAATACTTGAGAACTGTCCTATTAAAGAGAATAGAAACCATGAGGTTCGTACAAGCCTGCACAACTTTACAGCCGGACGCGCGTCGTCGCCCTTCTCCATGCCAAGTGTCTGATCGAACAAAGACAACTTATTGGAGGGACTCTTTAAATGGCGTTTTCCCACTAAATACATTTATCTACTGCCCACAGAGTAGGAGATAATGTATGGCCGGGTGTGTGACTTTAGGACCACCACCCCCATAGATATGAAAGGAGACGTGCATCTAGTAGAACAGGCAAGGTACCCCTCACCGTAATTATTCTTCATTTACATAAAACCTTGGAAAAAAAACAAACAAAACAAAACAAAAAAAAACACACAAATCTCATTGTTCTTTTTGGCTTAGTCCTCATTTATTATCTCTGGTCTGTTCTTAGTAACATTTTTTCTGTAACGCAGCCGGACCGATGTCCATATATTCACATTTGGTCACCAACATATCTCGAAAGGTCTGCAAACTTGAAAGGATGGAAGCCCCCATCCAGACGGAGAATTGCCTATCCTCCTGCAAGACGACATTTACTTTGACCCCGTCTGGCACCATCGGTAGAATCTCTTCAAAGATCCTGTGATTGATTCCAGGAAGCATGGTCGTCCCACCAGACAAGACGATATTACTGAAGAGATCCCTGCGTATGTCAATGGGGCATTTAATTATGGTCGTGTAGATCATCTCATGCAGGCCGGGTGCCTCTAGACCAATATTAGATGGCTGGAAGAGGATCTCCGGGGCGCGGAAGAGCTGGCTATCTAGGCTTAGGGCCCTTCCATCGGGAAGATGGTAAATCTTACTTTCTCCAGTCGTGCCGCATGGGGGGTTCCCATTCAGCCGTATATAGCAAAGACGCTCCTTGATGTCTCTGGCTATTTCTTTTTCCGCACTACTTATGAAACTATGGCCGACTTCCAAAAGAAGGTTCACAAGAAAATCAGTGATGTCCCTGCCGGCCAGGTTGAGTCTAGACACAGTATTGGATATAATGTGGCCTTCGTAGATTGGCACCATATGGGTGACGCCATCGCCGCTATTTACAAACATCCCGGTGGTAGCACCGGAAGAATAGAGCGACAAGGTGGCTTGTGATGCCACATGGATCCCCGGGACATTAAACACTTCAAACATGATTTCTGCCATCTTCTTTCGGTTCTCTATTGGACTCAAGGGGGTTTCTGTTAATAAGACCGGCTGGTCACTGGCCGAGAGGCCAAGTTCATGATCGTACATGTAGCTCCAGATTTTTTCCATATCATCCCAAGATGTTATAATGCCTCGTTCTACTGGATAGGTCAAAGCGAGGATGCCTCTCCTGGCCTGGGCGTCCTCTCCAATATAGCAATTCTTTTGGTCTATTCCTGGCAGAGAGGACCTTAGTTGTGGCCGACCCACGACAGACGTAATTACAGATCTTGGCATTTTTTCACCGGAAATTCCAGCCTTGCATAATCCTGAACCATTGTCAAAAATTACAGCTGGAAAGTCCATCTTTGTTGCGTAGTAAACCGGGAGCCTCACTAACAACTTTAGGATGAACGATCCGGCACAAGACAGGTTCTGCATGGGTGTCAGAGCCAAAACTGAACAAGCGTGGTAAAAATCAGTCTCCAAAACAGCGAGAATCTTGGCTGACTGTGATGTCACAGTGACATAATGACCCATTGGCCTGCCCAGACGCCAAGGCTGGAAGCTGATGATGGAGGTGGGTTTGCTCAGTGCAAAAAACACCTTTAGCCCAAACCAAATGTTATAGTGTAGGTCTTTCGATTCTACCAGCCAAGTGGCATTTTTGGGATTCCTGCAGATTTGGTTTGGATTTTTCTGCAAAGTCGAAATCCGCACTAAGAATGGTAATACGCATGGAGGATTGAAAAATCTGCCTGAATACATCAGAAACATTGGATGAAATGGCACCGGCTAAGCTCGTCCTGTATAAGACGGACTGCGGATTATTCTGCGCCTGTTACATTCTGCTGCGGGTTTGGTGCAGATTTCATCCCCTCAATGACGCATAATGCTATAATATCATCACTAGGAGCAATCCTCTAATCCGAGCAAGAGCGATCACCGTCAGGGATATTATGTGACTTTGGCAACTCAATGAAGAACATTTCGTGTTGAGAGCCTCCCTGTGGAGCAGGACCAGACTACTTAAAAGGAAGGTATGAAAATCCCACAGGAGTATATAAGCCCATAAAATAGATCTTATTAATTAAAATAAAGCCATATAGACATTAATCAATAGAACAAAGGCTGCAGAGCACTCATGCAGGGAAACACGTATACAAATTTTCGCTGCAGTTTCCCCACCGGCCCTGGGTGGGAACACGGCAGCAAAGAGCGTGGTATACATGTAAGTGCACTGATCTGGTTAGTTAAAAAAATAAATAAATAAATCATCCCACCGAATAACATTGGTCGGAGCGCTGTCCATTGTTTGTTTTGTGTGAACGAGCCTTTATGGGATTTTCCTGGGATGTTTTTAGTAGAAATAGTAGGCATTAGACCGGTAATAGGTTTTCCAAAAGTCCATCATGACAGCACCGTCGGGAGGTTGTCCTTCTTATCCTTGATCGGGACAGGAACACATAAGAGGTTAAAAGGTCCCTCCCTCCACCACCCCTCAGTGATTTTTTCAAGTACCACACCAGGATGGATGCCACTCTATTTTATTCTATTTTCCTTCTACATACGTTACCGTCACATATCAGATAGGAATTTTTAAGGGAGGGAATGTAATTGGTGTTGTTATGATGGACTCCTGGAAAACCTATTACCGGTAGGTCTAATGCCTATTTTCCAGGACGTCCCTCCTAACAGCACCATCAGAATGCCAATACATTTAGGGCGGGACCACTGCTTGGAGGATTTTCCTCCCAAAGGCCATCTTTTGGCCAGCTAAAATATCCAGTTTATAGTGCCTGCAAAAGGTACTAAGATTTGTCCAGGTTGCCGCCCTGCAGATCTGGTCCACCGAGGCACCTGCTTGTTCTGCCCAAGATGTGGCTATTGCTCTCTTGGAATGGGCTCTGATATTTCCCTTCAGATGTGTAGGTCAGGCTGATTACCGATCTGACCCATCGTGCCAATGTTGCTTTTGATGCCTTTTTTCCCAAAAAACTGTACGAACACATTGGGATCTACTCGCCAGTCCTTTGTGTCTTCTAAGTACCGGAGGACTGTTCTTTTGACGTCCAGGGAATGAAAGGATTGTTCCTGACTGTTTTTATGGTTCTGACAGAAGGAAGGCAAGACTACTTCCTCAAGTTCCTCACTCATGTGTAAAGGTGTCACTACCTTTGGCAGAAAAAGAGGGATTCATCCAAGTATAATGCAGTCATCTAAGATTCTTAGGTATGGGCTCTTTATGGAGAATGCCTGTATTTCCCCAATCCGCTAGGCTGTTATGGCAACCAGGAATGTAGTCCTAAGAGAGAGAGAGAGAGAGACACTTTATATCTGAATCCTCAAGTGGTTCATATGGTGGTTAGCATAGTCCATTTAAGACAGTGTTCAAATCCCATGGTGGAACATAGGCTCTAACTGTGGGTCTTAACCTGCCTGTGGCCTTCACGAACTGTTCAGTCCAAGGATGGGACGCCAGCAGATAGTCCATGAAAGCACTCAGATCCGAGATCTGCGCTTTAAGAATACTAGGTCTTAGGCCCTTCTCAAACCCTGCCTGCAGGAATGCGAAGATCCTTGGAACGTTAGGTTTAGATAGTATTGTATTCTGAATAGTCGTTATGACCGAATCTGAGAGACCTCAAAATCTGCCGCTCAGGATCCAGGCAGACAACTGTAGGAGCTTCACCTTGGGATGGTGTACTGGTCCCTGGAACAGTTAGATCATACCTTTCTGGAAGGATGACAGGATCTTTTATGGCCATCTTCCTTAGCAGGGGGAAACCAACTCCTTTTGGGCCAAAATGGTAATATCATGATTACTGAGACTTGATCCTCCCGTATCTTCCTCAGCACTGCTGGGATTAGAGGAAAAGGCATATGCCAGGTCCATGTTCCACTTCTGAGATAGGGCGTCCACTCCTGTTGGTCAGTCTCCCTGACTGAGGGGAAAAAAAAATTCCGCTTTGGAATTCTTCCTTGTAGCAAACAGGTCTACTTGGGGGTACCCAATTGGCGTATTATTATGATTGTATTCTTCCCAGTTCAGCTCCCATTCCGACTGCTAAATTGTTTCCCGGCTGAGAAAATCTGCCGCCACATTCTGGGACCCCTTCAGAAGTACTGAGGTCACTGATAGCACCGTCTCTTCTGCCCAAAGGAAAAACTTTTGTGCCACTGATTGTAAAAGGTGGTGTCTTGGACCCCCTTGATGCTTGAGGAAGGCTTATGTGGTAACATTGTCTGATAGAATCCAGATGTGTCTGTTTTTGAGACTTGGCCCACATCGCTTTAGTGTTTCCCAGACCGCCTGAAGCTCTCGGAGGATCTGAACTCCGCCAGGTGCCCTGTATGAACTGAGCCTGCACCTGTGCCCCCCCAGCCCCTGCTGCTTGCGTCCGTGGTGATCAATACAAACGGGGACTGTCTCCACATAATCCCCTTCCTCAGGTTACTCATGGACGTCCAGCCCATCCGTCCTCCTGTTCCAAGTTGACAAGACTTGATGTTGCAGTTGTCTTGAGTGGGATTGACACCAAAGGACCCCTGGAATAGAAGCGGTCATCAGTCCCAAAATACTCATAGCCTCTCTTATGGACACCAGAGATCTCCTTTTGAAGGCTAAGACCTTGTCCCTGAGTTTCTCCTGTTTCTTCTCTGGCAGAAAGGACATCTGCTGCTCAGAGTCCAAGAGAATTCCTAGGAAGACCTTTTGTCTTCCTGGCACTAGATCTGACTTTTCCCAGCTTATAATCTACCCTAGGTTGTTTAACAATAAGATGGTTTACGTTAAACTGGCTCTCAGTTGCTGGGGGGGGGAGGGGGTGGACTCCGCCATCAACAGGAAGTCGTCTAGATACTGGACAATCAATATTCCTTGTTCCCGGAGAAAGGCCATAACTTCTGCCACCAGTTTTGTAAATATGTGTGGCGGGGAGGAAAATGGGAGGCATCTGAATTGGTAATGTTGAACTTTTCTCCCCTCCGTCACCGCACATCTCATATCGCTGGCTGTGAGGCTGAATAGGCACATGACAATACGCTTCTTTCCGGTCTGGCGTGCACATCCACATATTTTCCTTGATTAGTGGAGTTGTAGATATTATAGACTCCATTTTGAATTTTTTGTATGAAACCCATCTGTTTAGTGATTCAGATTTATTATAGTGCGATAGTCTCCCCCTGGTTTCCTGATTGAGAATAGGCTTAAATAGTAGCCGAGACGCCGCTTCGCCTCTGGTACCGGAATCACAACTCCAGAACACACCAACCTTTTTATATCTGCCAGCAGTCTTTTTGTGACCTGAGAAGACTGGGTAGCTGTCAGGTGGAATCTTCCCTGGGGTATCTGCAGGAATTGAATCTTGTAACCTTCTGCTACCGTTTGGGGTATCCACGGATTTCTGGATACCTCTGACCAAGCTGAAAGGAAGTTTTGAAGTCTTCCTCCTACCTTCCTGGGGTCATTGTTTCCAGGAACTATTTGCTGAACCGGAAAAGGCACGTCTTCCCTTACTGCCCTTCGGGTAGCTCCATCTACCGGTCTTCCCCTTTCCTTTGTATTCCGGTCTCTGATGGGAATAAGGCCTCCGAAAGGACAAAACTTTCTTAGGTTTTTCTTCTGGGAATCCTTTTTTGTCATCCGACGCCCTCTCCAACATGTCGTCCAGTACTGGACCAAACATTCGAAGGCCAGAAAAGGGGATGGAGCACAATTTATTTTTTTGAGTTTCAGTCCCCTGACCAAGTCTTCAACCATATTGCCCCGTCTTGCCGTATTTGCTAGAACCTCATTCCTTGCGGCAAATCTAATAGATTCCGCTGAGGCATCTGCCATAAAAGCTGTTACTATTTTGAGCAACGGTATCGATTCCAAGATCTCCTCTCTAGATGTCTTATTACTTAGACGAGTCTCCAACACTTCCATCCATATATTCATGGACCTAGCCACTGAGGTAGAAGATCTCTTAGCTTTAATTATGGCTGTAGAGATTTCCCATGTCTTTTTGAGAAGACCCACTGCCTTTCTGTCCATAGGATCTTTTAGGCATGATGAATCTTCAAAGGGGATAGCTGTTTTCTTTCCTTCCCTCGCTATAGGGATATCTACCTTCGGGATTTCCTCCCATAATTTAATGTCCAACTTCAAAGGGTAGACTTGATCTAAAACTTCTTGGGATTGTCAGTCTTTTCTCCACATCCCCCCATTCCTCCAGAATCATGGCTTTAGTGTGGTTATTGACAGGGAACACTTCATTCACACACCTTCTCAACCCTCCGAACATTTCATCCTGTACTGAGGAAGGAGCCTGGTGGGTATCCCCTACCCCCATAGTATTTCTGACAGCCGATAATAGAGCGTCAGTATCTTCCCAAGAGAAAAGGTGGTACTTCTTCGTTTCCTCTGGGAGAGTTGCCACAAACCCTTCGCTTTCCTCCTGTTCAGGGTCAGTGCAGTTAGAGAATTCCTCTCCTGAACTGGATTCCATCTCCCATCGTGGTCTTTCTTGTCTGGGAGGGATGTGGGGTAACTAACTCTAACGGAATTCTGAACCTCCTCCCTTATTATGGTTCTTATATCAGCCATAAATGAGGAGTGTTCATCTTTAACCACTTTGGCGATACACTCAGGGCATAACTGCTTCCCAGGTGTGTCCGGCAGTTTAGCATTACACATGGCACCTCTTCCCTTTCTTTTTAGCTGCGGATGGTGTCATGATTCTTTTAGGGGCTTCCTTGCCCTATAAAGGAACAAAGGAAGATACTATGAATTATACCCCCGACAACAGGTAGTGTGACAGTGTGAGGCCCAAACTCCCAGAAAAGCTCACTTGTACCGGGGTTTCAGTAGGGGTATCAGACCTTCGCTGGCTGACCTGAGGAACTGGAACATCCTCTGGAGGGGAAGCGGCTCACTCCAGGAGCCACCGCTCACCTGCACCAGGCTGAGGGACCCCTCGTTCGGCAGGGTGTCAGCCTCCCGGACCTCCAGCAGGGGAAAGGGGAGAGATGGCGAGGACCCCGTCCCGATCCCCCCCGCGTCCGGCATCAGGAACTCCTGCTCGCTGGAAGTTGTGAGTAATCCCCGCTTCTGCGTCCGTCCCTCATAGGGACAGGAAACATGCTGAGGGGTGGGGGAGGGAGGGGCCTTTTAACCTCTTCTGCGTTCCTGTCCCTATCAAGGATAAGGACAACCTCCTGATGGTGCTGTCAGGAGGGACATCCTGGAAATAAAAGATTCACATTCAGGTACCAGACACTGTAAACCATGCGCTCAGCTGCAGTACCAGACACAACCTTTTGATAGGGGTGGCGCTCTTTATGGAAGGAAGCTGCCATGTTTTTCAATTATATTTACAAAGTAATCAACAAGGAGGAGGTGAATCATAAAGGGGAAGGCCAAGCTATAACAAGAAAAAAATGTACTTGTTTCTTTTGCGGGGCCTTGTCCGTATCAGGGGGAGGGAGGTGCATTTACTGACACTTCATGCGCCCACCAAAGCCCCCAAATCCAAACCCGGACGATCCCTTCAGCAAAGTCATGTGAGTGTGAAAACTGGGGCCCATACTGCAAGTGACAAGAAAATCCACATTGTACTTGGGGGACTACAAGACACAGCAAGTCCTCTTGAAATTGGTCAGAGTCCTGTAGTGACATATGAAAAAGCACGGCACGCTGGGGCTTGTAGTCCTACACCGGGGACCGATTGTGCAGCAGGCTGGGGAGTGCAGTCCTACACTGTGGCGCGAGCGTGCGACAAGTTGGGGCTTGTAGTCCCACACCATGTAATTAGTGTGCAGCATGCTAGGACTTGTAGCTCGACATCATGTAGTGAGCGCACAGCATGCTGGGACTTGTAGTTCTATGGTAGTGTGCGCACAGCATGCTGGAACTTGTAGTTCTATAAGCAGTGAACACCATGCTGGGACACGTAGTTCTATAGTAGTGCGCACAGAATGCTGGGACACATAGTTCTATAGTAGTGCGCACAGCATGCTGGGACACGTAGTACTATAGTAGAGCGCGCACAGCATGCTGGGACATGTAGTTCTATAGTACTGCGCGCACAGCATGCTGGGACCGTGCAGTCCTCACCTGTGAACGCCTGGAAGGCCTCATGTGCGCGGACTTTCAGGCCGCCTTGGAACTGCTCGTCCTTCTGACAGCTGCGGATGAGCTGGGGCTGGTTGGCGGCGGTAAAGGCCATGACAGCAGGGAGAGCTCCGCGCCCCTCATCCCCCGACACCACAGACCACCGAGGACTAGGCTTTACTGACGTCAGCGCCTCACGTGACGAGATAGGTCACATGACGGGCAGCAGGTGGGCGTGGTCGGTGGTGATGGGCGGAGGGAGCAGCTGCTGTCTGTGGTGACAGCTGAGCACAGGTCATGCCCTCAGTACAGAGATGCCGGACTCTGCACTAGCCTAGGCAATGGGACCTTTAACATGGAAAGGTGATAATTACAGGTTCATGAAATGTCAGTGTGATCTGCAGTGTGCAGCCTGATCCAAGTGTCCACTTTTTCTGTTGTGGGAGCGTCTCTCCCAGAAATACAGGCTGGACCTGAGCGTCCTGCTGTCATTAGCTCATAGGTCAGCACAGCTTCTATCCTGCACCTGCTTCCTCATGTGCTTTCTTCTAGCTCCCCGGTTTCCAAAGCAATTGCCTCCCCCCATGATGGTGTTGCTGGTGTATGGATAGGCTGACGTAGAGAGCCCCCTCTCTATGGCGGACCACTTAGGTATCTCAGGTCCTGCATTGTTTGGCCGTGGTATCTAGGTAATGAGGGTGACCTCCGAGTTTACTCACAATGGACCTTTACTTTACCCCTGATCAGAATCACTTGAGCTAATTTTGCAGCTTGATAATATTATGGGCAGGACGGTGGCTCAGTGGTTAGCACAGTATGGTGGCTCAGTGGATAGCACTGCAGCCTGCCAGCGCTGGGGTCCTGGGTTCAAATCCCACCAAGGACAACATCTGCAAGGAGTTTGTATGTTCTCCCTGTGTTTACATGGGTTTCTTCCCACACTCCAAAGACATACTGATAGGGAATCTAGATTGTGAGCCCCAATGGTTCCAGTGATGATGTCTGTAAAGCGCTGCGGAATATGTTAGCGCTATATACAACCCCTGGCAAAAATTATGGAATCACCGGCCTTG
>VIAB01000399.1:24068-35758 GCA_009801035.1 Oophaga pumilio
CGTATCCCACTAAAAAGAATAGACAGAAAAAGAATAAAAGCATTTTCAAAATGTCAAAGTCCGATCTATCAAAATACTATAAATAAATAAAATTAGAATCTCCACAACTGCTGTTTTTTATTGTCGCCCCCTAAAAATGCAATAAAATGTGATCAAGACATCATATGTACTCCAGAATAGTATGAATGCAAATGTCAGCTTTCCGCACGAAAACTAGCCCTCAAACAACTCCATCGACTGAGGAATGAGAAAACTTCAGGTCTCAGAATATGACCAGACTTATTTTTTTTATACAAATTCCTGCAATTTTTTCATCAAAAGAAAAAAAAATCTATAAACTTTATGCATCACTGTAATTTTACTGACTTGGAGAATAATGTTGCCCGATCCTTTTTCCTGCATATTGAAAGACGTAAAACAAAACTCACAAATCGTGTCTTTCAAAAGTCCATCTTATCCTGCCAATCAAGCTCTTATATGGCTAAGCTGATGGAGAAATAAAATGGAAAGGAAACTCGGCACGCCAATATATAAATTTAAGCAAAATTCACATGGTCCAATATGTTGCATATTATCATGAAGTTTTGATCGATGCAACATTTATCAAACAAGCGCCATTGGTAAACTGGTAGTGTTAAGCCTCTTGGCGCATGTTTGATACAGGTCACATTGACCGAAATGTCACAATATCATGCACCATATCGGACCTTGTAAATTAAATAACTTTTGAGTGCTGGATTTCCTTTCCTTTGCATTTCTACAATGTTGGACCCTATCCAAGCACCCAAAAGTCTAGGAATGCCATATTTCTCTATCTATATTGATGGAAAACTAAAGTTATGATTTTTAGAACAAGAAGAGTAAATAAAAAAGCAAACATGAAAATTGGCTGCGGCTTTAAGAGGTTAATAAGCAATTAGCCCAATACTTTTTTTTAACTTGTTCTCTGCAAATTTTGTGAGTATTTAAACGACACAAAATGAAAAAACCCAAGTTCAGTAAATTAGTTTTACAGCATGGATTATTCGGGATAGATAATGGAATATTTTAATATTTTAATAAGTCAGACAGATATAAACACCGCAATACCAAATATGTCCATTTTGACATTTTTTCCTTGTTATTATTCAACAACTGGGAACGTGGGAAACTTAAACTTAGGTTTTTTTTAGATCTGTGAAAAAAATGTAAACATTTTTTTTTACAAAGGGACTTGAAAGGCTTAATAGAGCTACAAGAAAAGCCACCTTCATTAGACCCTTGCTTGCCATGACTGCCCTGATGACTGGAAGCAAGCAGCTGCAAGGAGAATAAAACTTCATTTTCTCCCTGTAGCTGCGCTTACAATTAGAATTCCAAACATGGTTTAAAACAGTATTTACCTGTAGATTACCATTATACCTTATGGTAAATACTGTTTTTTTTTGGAGGGGGGAGCTTCTGACAGATTCCCTTTGATTTGCTAAATCTGCTACCTCCTGCAGTCATAAGCAATGAATGGAGTGATGTTGCAAATGCTCTGTTGCCACTCTATTCAGATAGCGCTCCTAAGGCCGGGGTCACACTTGTGAGTGCAATGCGAGAAACTCGCTCAATTCTCTTGCATCAATAACTGTCACTGCCGTCAGCACTCGGGACCAGAGTGTGCGGCTGCATGTATTTCTATGAAGCTGAATGCTCCGGTCCAAGTGCCGGCAGCAGTGCCGGGTTTTGATGCGAGAGACTCGCACGAGTTTTTTGCATTGCACTCACAAGTGTGACCCCGTCCTAAGAGCCCGATCAGCATGATATCATCTATTTTTATAAATGTGCAAAAAAAAAAAGTGAACCTCATGTTGAGTATGTATGAGCCTGACCAATACCCCTCATATTTACTAAATTGGTGGAGTTTGTCTTTCTGTTAGTCACAATATATTGTATAATCTTAATTAAAACTGTACCGTTTTGTGTACATGGCTCTTATGGTTAAAGAAGACTACAAATTATGTGTTCTATTCCAATTCCTTAGATTAGGAAGAAGCAGGGACAGGATCAGTAGAGTAACACATGACTCCAGAATAAGCATCAAAGCAAAATAAAATGACAGTAGAAATATTCATATTGTTTCAAAAAGTGCTTCTCAAACCGTGAGGCTGGTCTCGCCAGTGAGGCGCCCCTAGTTGTTGGTTAAGCGCTGTCCTTTTTATGTCTCCTGAAATCTCATGTTTTGCTGACAAATTAACTCATTTTGTATATTGTACAGAAATCTAGAGACAAAAATAAATTGAGAGATTGATATCAGAATGCACTTTGTAAATGGAAGGTGAAGCCCAAGCTTCACCTAGATCTGTCTGGTGAGGCCCCAACAGGAAATGTTTGAAGCATCTACTGGTGATATGCATATTCCAGAGCACATTTTTGGCATGTGGTCAGCCTGTGGATCAAACCTTGGTTATTTTCGTGATTTATCCTAAACTAGTCCTACAGTTTCATTATAAAATAAAGAGGTTGTCCATACCTTTTTTTTTTACTATGGGTCTAAAAATTAAAAGGTAGGTAATTGCTAACAAACTGCTCCATGTCATCAGAGCAGCTCTTCTTCCGGGCTGCTTTGACGATGAGGGGGAATCTGCTGATGTCATGCTGATTGACAGGCAGCTCCCTGCAGTTAGGCAATGGGGAGTTGACTGTCAATTAGCATGACATCTGCAGTCACGTCCTATCAAAAGAGCAGGGCAGATGAGAAGCCGATGCTCTGTCTACGTGACATCAGTGGAACTCCAGCATCAGCAGTCTGTGACCACTCTGTGCCGGCAGAAATCTGCACTGGGCACAATGTGCAGGTAGGTAGGTAGCAACTACCTGCCTGAAAGTTTTTAGGCACATTGTTAAAAAAATATATTTAGTGCTTGATAACCCCTTTAATAGCCTGTCAATATAATGCACAAATTTGCTATGTCTTCCACAGAAAGAGTCTTCAGAGGTACTGGTTTTCTCTGTGATACTCCCTATACGAGCTGGATCTCTGCAGACAGTGATCCCTGGTAAAGTGTATGTAGATTAGCTCTCCTCTAGAAAGAGAGAATTGCTGCTCTAGTGATAATTATAGATAGCCAATATGTAAGGTAATTTCCATTTCATAAAAGTACTTCTTGTCCTGACTAATAGAGATGAGAGAATCTGCTGAGATTCGAATTCAGCACTTCACTTAAATTTGTCAGAAAATTTAACTTTGCATTGAAGTTATTCAATAGTAATAATAAATATAGGGTTTTAAAAAAAAAGAATACTCACCTCGCTGCTCTCCTGTATTTCTGCAGTGCACATTTTTTACGTCGTCGCTCCTGGCAAATGTCATCCATTTCAGCCTTCTTCACACTGGACTAGGGCTTCTGGCACTAAACTTATCTTTGAAGTCTCAGCTTACATCAGTGTTATAATGCAGGTTGCCAAAGGCACTGACTAAGTATTGATCAACCCACAGGGTTACGTCATGATGTGTGCCTTGACATCAGGGTGTCAGAGGTCTATTTAGCACCAGAAGGTGGAATGAAGAGTCCGAACGTTGCGGAGAGCTGGGCTGCAGGCTGAGGCTGTGGTGGGACTTGTGAGTGGAAAAGTGATTTTTTTTTTAACTCTTTTTGTAGAATTCTATAATTCAGCAAAATGGCAAACAGCTTGCAGCGTACTGAATTTTGTGAAAAAAAATTCCTAACAAATTCAGTTCATCTTGGACAAACTAATTTCTAATGACTAAAGATTTTATCTATACCAAAATATCTTACAAAAAGAAGAAACACCCATGTGAATAGAGCTGTTTTGGGGTTCTGGCTCTTGTTCAGTATAGTTCTTGATTTATCTCTTGTAGTAGAGGTCCAGTTATCAGGTAGTAGTTGACTGTCCTTAGAAAAGGTTGTCCACTACTTGGACAACCCCCAATTAATTAATGTATTCCCCCATGTAAAATAAAAACAGCCTGTGCTCCCCTCCAGTGCCAGCATCGAGTCTCCATACATTGCTATGTCGTGAGCTCTGCAAGCAGTCAACATCCACTAATGGGCCACTTCATTTTCACTTCTTTTGGATGAAAATTATATCTGGAGGAAGTCAGCGAGCAGCAGCAGTTCTTAATTTCTCTGGATGTCAGTTCCATCCAAAGAAAGTGAGGGTGAATTGGCCCATTACAAGGCGCTACTTGGCAGCAGGGCTACCGAGATGTAACAATGTTGCATGATCCCAGGGAGATCCATCTCCTGAGGTGAATGCAGACTGTTTTTATTTTAAATGGGAGAATTGAGGCTGGTGATACAGCTGATTTATAGATGACTTCCCCACCACCTCAACGTGCGTTTCACCCTCTTCATCAGGGGGCAGTTGGGAAGTCATCACATGTGAGTGCCTCATCTAATATAACTTTAATTTTATAGACACTTTATACTTGTACATTCACTTTATTCCTTAATCTGGTCACTATTACATTGCTACATTGTATATAGACCTGACCTGTTAAATGTAAGATATTCATTAAGTTAACTGTATGGCAAAGGGTTACTCTATGATCATGTTAGGTATTGATAGCACTAGTGTGATCGATATATTTGGCTGGTGTATATATCTGCATTTAAATAGCTGCATTTATTTTTAATATTGTTAATTTTATACATCTAATTAATAAAGTTTAATTTTGCTTAAGATACTCTTGGTGTTTTTGGACTTCTTTTATGCTCAAATTTCTGTCTCAATGTTGAATAACAAGTTATTATGACCTTGTAATAAGTTGACTCCATTTGGGATTTCTCTAATGTCTAATAAGCTTTATATTTTTGTAGCCATACTGTAAAGCAAATAATCCAGTACAGCAATACAAATTGGACATTTAACCTGCAAACTTCCTATGCTAAATATGCTGTTTTGCATACATTTTTCCTATGTTGCAGATCTTGCAAAACATCTTATCA
Organism: Oophaga pumilio; assembly: GCA_009801035.1. Taxonomy (NCBI): domain Eukaryota; kingdom Metazoa; phylum Chordata; class Amphibia; order Anura; family Dendrobatidae; genus Oophaga; species Oophaga pumilio. The sequence goes on from VIAB01000399.1 coordinate 29,006, forward strand.
GACGTTAATTACAGAGCAGGCAAAGCGTGAAAGCTTAGATTGCTGTGACACTCACAAAGACGCCCATCAACATGTCCTTCATACAATGCACTGCCTCTGAGAGATGAGAGCACTTCATGACTTCAAATTTAGATCATAAAGCAAGGAGATAATTTAAGCAAACATATCTCAAAAACTGTGCAGTGTACTCAGAAGCCATCAAACCCTTATTATGTCTGCTGGCTAATTGTACAAAGCAATTGTCATCATAGCGTTTCATGGTAAATAACTTCTGCAATGACTGCGTTTAGAATATTGAGATCTCCTCAAGGCTTGTCATCCATGCACATTTTTATATATTGAATAAATAATTACATTTGATGAGAAAGACGGAGTGTCTGTATACAATATATTTTCATTTATTTCCACACAAATCATTCCTTCACAATTACCCAAATGTTGATGTCTTATGCATAAAATAACATAATTTGGTTCTGTTAAAGCTCGGAGCATCAGTCAACAGTTTCCTCAAACAGGAAGTTCTAAAGAATTTACTACTACCTTTCAAAGTAGATATTTAAAATCTATTTTAAAAGGGTTACCTACTTTGGACAATTCCTTTTGTTTGAAGATTTGCCCAACAAAAAACTAAAGTTGTGGTGTCACACTGCTGGTCCACCTTCATCATCAGTTGATATCATCAATCAACCTATGGTGCCCCCGCAGGGATAATGGAGCATTACTTGATGCTAGAGTTAAGCGGATTTGAGGAGATTCAAATTCACAAAATCCACCGGATTCAATTCTCAGCTAATTTATTTTCCACAAATTGAATGTCTCTTATTATGATCTGGGGTCTGGAGAGACTCCAGTGCATAATAAATGTAATACGCCAAGAAAGATCATTGACCGCACCTCCAAAAAATCATGCATTGATCTAATGCCGCTAGGCAAAAATATATATAACTAGACATGAGGCCACATCACGGAGAAGAACCTCTCAGTGGGTCCTAACGTCTATCGTCTTAAAGGCGTGGCATCATGTGCCAACCACCGTCGCAGCAACAATGCACCAGCAGGGTGGGTGGCCTGGTGCCTCACAGCACCCATGCTGCAAGACTGAGTTCCCATGACTCCAGACCGCACCGCCTCACAAGTGCAAAACCACAGCAACAATGGCCGCCACACAGCACCAACACCAAATGAAAGGAGCATTGAAACTCACCTTCCTCAAGCTCAAACACAGCAAAAAAATAGTTTGGACCCCTTTTGCAATCTACTGCTAATTTAAAATAACCTGTGCCAAATGAGAGATGTGCTGGTCCAAGAAAGGCGATAAAAGTTAGGACCTACTGAGAGGTTCGCCGTGGCGTGGCAGTGGGCTTCATACAGTCTGATCAGAATGTTAAACTAAGAACCTCATGTCCAGTTTTATATATTCTTGCCAAGCGGCATTAGATCAATGTATAATTGTTTACAGGTGGTGTCCATGGTCTTTTTTTTTGTATTGCATAATAAATGTAAGATGTAGAAAAAAGATAATGAATAACCAGTACTCACCTCACTGCTCACCTCTGCTGCTCACTTTCACCTGTATGGTCCTCAATGTGTTTTCTAACCGCCGCACCCTGAAAACCTAGGCATCTTCACACTAGGCCGAAACTTGCAGCCACTGGTAGACTAGAGAGCATGCACAGAGAAACCTCACACCTTGTCGTTGTCAAAGTCCCGGCTTAGAGTTCCCGACGTAAGGTCGCAACGCACGTCCTGACATCCTGATGTAAAGAGGCCCTGGGTTTTGGCAGCAAGAATAGGCAATGAAGACCTTACGAAGGAGAAAGTGCAGTGTAGCCTAGCTTTGCTAGGTATGATTAAGGGCTATTCTACCCAAAACATGTAAAAATTATTGTTTTTCTTAGCAATTTTTTATGATTAAAGTTAAGTTTTAAACTATTTCCTTTGGTGCCTTCTTGGACCATTGAGAATTTCATTTCACCGGAATAAATTCGCCCAACTCTACTTGATGCCCTTTGAATTTAATAGATTTACCAGCATTTCCAAAGCGTGAGAGGATGTTTGTAGCCGCTTTACATTCTATCTAGTAGGGAAGAGTCCTAAATTAACAACTTCCTCTCTTAACCCCTTAATATAATATACTTTAAAATGAGTGTTCTGAAGCGCAATATTCTTCATTTTATTTTGTAATTTTTTTTCTCTTTTAAGTGCTTTAGATTAAATCATATCTCTCCGTAATGTACATCATACTGCAGATGTTCTAAATTAAATTGAATATTAAAATCATATAAAGTAAATGGTTGAACAGTGAGATACCTTTTGGATAACAAGTACCATACAGTGTCATACTTTGCTCTGTTGCTGTTCTAATTTATTTCAGACAGCAAATTTTGCACCATCGATTGACAAAACATTGTTGATATTTTGAACGAAAAAGTGCTAAAGTAATAAAGCAATTTTATTTTTAGACATCTTGCATGTGGTTGACAACTGTCCAACATTCTGTAGTTCAGAAGCTAATGTTGCTCATTAATATATGACAATATATTTTTGGGGCAAATGTTCATTTAGAAGAATTATAGTCAAACTAATGAAAAATGTGAATTTAAATCCCTGTATATTTATGATTGTGAATCTTCTTTCTTTTGTATATATTGAATAAAACATCCAAAGTTTTTCAGCTTGATGATTCAAAAATCATGAACAAATGTGAATAAATAGTTAAAAGGAACCTGTCACGGTAAAAATACAGGACAGTAATTTTGGAGTAAAATTACTTTAGTGGATTCTTAGGTATTTTTTGTGTGAAAAGATTTAGTATATATTGCAATTTTGCCATTGAAACCTCTGCTAATTCTGTGTTTAGGAGTCCAGTGGGTGGTCCTACTCAAGGATTGACCGCCCACTGGACTGCTAAGTCCAGAACGAGAAGAGATTTAATTCATTCAAATCCTTATGAATAATTTATTGTATATATTTTTTTAATCTGTTCAAGTCTTCCTTTTTTGTAAGTTGTTCCTTGCAAGTTGGTCTGCACTTCATTTGTCAACAACATCTAATGTCTCATATATAAGATACTGGGGGGATATATCAACTGGAATTAGGAAATTTTGGGGTTCTCTAGGTAGTTATCAGGGTTTGTGCCATTTTTAAAGCTATGGCTCAGTGGTATGTCTTTGTGTGGTATGACTATGTGACAGTTTAAGCCTCGGTGTTATATTTAGGTCTTGTTGAAAGGGAGGATTTACTATTTCCTATAACCATTCCATGGTTATATCCGGTAAATTGATTTACTGGTAATGTTTTTTGTCCACAGGGTTCTGCACCGCGCATGTTGTGTGTGTGCGATTCAGCTCAGTGTCCCAGTAAATGATTCTGAATTATTTTTCTCTATACCGTAACCACTTTCATCACTATAGAAGCTCATTCTATTACATGGGTACACATTATTCTAACAATTTGTATTCTCCATATAGCAAAGTCCTCCTCCCTCATTTGTTATGGACGGTCTGTTTCAGCTGCCTGTCCAAACAGCTTGATAATAAGAAATTAATCTGATCATATGCAGATCTGAATATCACACCGAGAGCTTAGTGACAAGATTATCTGCATGAAAAATATCAAAGGATTTGTAGTGAAAAATATGTTTCCCCTCCAGATATATCTGTTTGTGCAGTTTACTTGCTTTTATGTGGAATGGAATTCCAGACCTTTCCCTGGTAAATAGAAAAACAAGGATAGAAATACATTCATACTCAAACTATGATGTCCTTTAGTGCTTGACAGCAAGTAAGCATTTCTATGCTTCTCGGGGACTATAGATGACGAAATCAGTCCCTTTCTTTGAGACCCGCACCCACCTTGTAACTTACAGGACTTAAAGGATCTGCTCCTAACTTCTTGGTGCCAGATACAGCAGGACACCTTGAAAGGTCTTGTGGGGTCCATGCCTCAATGGGTCAGATTAACATTAGGGTCAAAAGGCAGATCTAGATAATAAGAGATGTATGTGGTTTTAATGTTGTTCAAAGGGTTGTCCATTTTAAGAAAAATTAGGCAATAGTATGAAATTATTAGAATTACAAAATAAACTTTCTGAAGCATCGTGGCTCAGTGGTTAGCACTGTTGCTTTGCAGTGCTGGGGTCCTGGGTTCAAATCCCGCCAAAATCAACATATGCAAGGAGTTTGTATGTTCTCCCCGTGTTTGCATGGATTTCCTCTGGATCCTCCGCTTTCCTCCCACACACCAAAGACATCCTGATAGGGAATTTTGACTTTGAGCCCTAATTGGGAAAGTGTTGACAATGTTTGTAAAGGGCTGTGGAATTTATTCCATCATATAAGTAAGTATAATTAATAAATAATACTTTTTGATGCCTCTGTTGATACAGCACCACCACATCAATTACTAGCTTCAACAGTCATGCCAAAGCAGGTCTATTCCCTGCCCAGCGCCACCTCCTCCTGCTTGACTGATGGCACTTTTGCCTGAAGTCACACAGCATAGAGGCTGTCAGGCAGGAGGAGGCAGCGCTGGGCTGGGAATAGAGCAGGAGTGACAGACAATAATTTGCATATCAATTCAAACACTGATTTCTCATTAACAAAAGAACAGACCAGTCATGTAAAGGTATTGCTGGAATCGTCTGTGAAAGAGCTATCATATATATATATATACATATATAGTTTGGGTTGTGAAATCCTGCAGATTTTCTTTAACTGGAATCTATCAGCAGGTTTTTGCTATGTAATCTAATAAAAGCATATGGAAGGGGTTAAGACACAGAACTCAATGATATGTCACTTATCAGACTGTGCGATATTGTTTACTTACAGTGAAGGTTTTATGACTAGGACATTATCATTGCTGTGACTAGCTCGCATGCTTGTAAGTCCGACTGTGGGCAGAGTCAGCTGTGATGTGGGTGAGATCAGCTGTGGTGTGGGTGGGGTCAGCTGTGGTGTGGGTGGGGTTAGCTTTCTCAGCTCTGCTGCATCCTGCATCTAAATACTCTGATAGTATCACTAATGCTGCACCCAGTAAACTAAGTGATACATCATTGGAATCAGCGTCTCTCTACATCACGCTGCTCTCAGATGAGGCAGCAAAAACCTTCTGACACATTCCTCTTAAGCATATCTTGCCATTGTTATATTATTTTTTACTGTATAAAGTAATTCTTATTTTATAGAGGAAAGTCTGTCGTTTAGAATTCTCTAAAAAATTATCTATTGTTCTGTAGAACTTAGTATATCCATATGTTATATGATCAGCCCACTGATTTCAGTGGACCCCATGTAATACGTTATTCCACCAGTGGTGGCATTGGGGGAAAATTGAAAACTCACTGAAAAATCTCCCTGCAGAATTTAACTACTGTAATATACTTATTAACGATCTCTAATGTATTTTGAAAAGTGGAAAACCCTTTAAACATTCGAGGCAGATCCTTGATATGCTGGGACATAAAGCAACTACTAGCTCTCTTGAACCCTATACATGAGTAAACAGATCAGTCAGCTGACATTGCAGTGGTTACCTACTGTTATGGTAATCTGTCAGTGATTGCCTTTAAGCTCTAAAAATGGATACCAATGCCAGACTTATTGCAATCCACTTCATTTACTAGATACCAGAGGTTACCCTTGCCTTCATCTTTAAACACTTTACAAGGATCTGGATTTTCACAAGGGTTCTTGGGTTGGGCTCATGGAGTCACCTACTGGCTGTAACAACCCTGCTGGCATCACTGCATGGCTTCCTCTTCCCCACATACCAACTTGCTCACTGCTCCAGGTCATGCTGTGATTTCTGTGATTTCTGTTTGCTGCTGGCTCCATGTTCTGTGCCTCTTACTTTCTGCTTGCTCTCTGCATGTCTCCTGGCTGTGTACATAGGGGGGTGGCGCCAGAACTCTCTGGTTCTTATGGAGTCAGGGTGCACCTGTTTAATATGTCCCTAACCAATTACCATTAGCCCTTTAGTATTTAGGGCAGCTCCACCCTATGGGTCTTGCCTGTGCAATGTGTTAACTCAGTTAATTTATAGCTACTGAGCTGCCAGGTCTTGCTCTGTTCCTCCATCTTTGGAGGCTTCACTCCTAGCTTTGCTTTGTACCTGTTCGCCTTCAAGGAGGCAGTCTCTGTGCTATTGCTTCTGACCTTATCTTGTACTTGTCCTTGCCACGCTCCAGGAGGCAGAATATCCTGGTCCCTGTGTCTTTGTCCCTGTACCTTGTCTCTTAGTCTCCTTGTCTGTGGTTTCCTTCCCTGCTGTGTCTTGCCTAGTGTTCTCTCTATCTCTTTCTGCCTCTTGTCTGCACTCCTGCGGTTCTGCTCCTTCCCACTCTGCTTTGCTCCTGCAGCTGCAGTAATCTCTTGCTGCAGCTCCTCTCTGCATATCTTACGGTTTCGCTCTGCTTCACTCCTGCAGCTGCAGAACCTCTTGCTGCAGCTCCTCTCCGCATACCTTGCGGTTCCGCTTTGCTTTGCTCCTGCCGCTGCAGATCCTCTTGCTGTTCTACAGTCCTTCTCTGCAGCCTTGCGGTTCATCTCCTGTGTGAACAGGTCTCTACCTGTTCTTCCATAAACCATTTTTTCCAGTCAGTTCCAGTATCTACATTTGCTGTGTGAACAGGTCTCTACCTGTTCCTCCATACACCATTCCTTCCAGTCAGTTACAGTATCTGCATTTGCTGTGTGAACCGGTGCCCGCCAGCCCTGTGTCTCATCCGTGCCTGCCAGCCCTGTGACTCAT